>JUFY01022984.1:84729-109977 GCA_001855655.1 Leptopilina clavipes | reverse complement strand
AAAAAAAAAAAAAAGGAAGAAGAGCCACGAACTTGTAATATTTCTTAAATAACGAAAAAAAAGCATCGAGCTTTCAATATGAAATATTAAAAAAAAATTACTTAATTCAATTTACTTTCAGAATTTTCACATATTCAAAGTTAAATTTAAATGAAAAAAACCCGAAATCGGTATTTTTAAAAAGAAAAAAAAAACCAAACTTCATAATTTTTATATATTCAAATTTAATTTTAAATTAGAACAACTGAAATCATTATTTTTAACAAGAGAAAAGCAATATTTTAGAATTTTTAATCGTTTAAATTTAAGTTGAATTAAAAAATACCAAAATCTGTATTTTTAACAATAAAAAAAGAACATTCTAGAATTTTTAATCATTCAAAATTAATTTTGAATTTTAAAAAACCAAAATCTGTATTTTTAACAATAAAAAAAACACATTTTAGAATTTTTAATCATTCGAATTTAATTTTGAATTTAAAAAAACCAAAATCTGTATTTTTAACAATAAAAAAAACACATTTTAGAATTTTTAATCATTCGAATTTAATTTTAAATTAAAAAAACCAAAATCGTGTCTTCTTAACAAGAAAAAATATATTTCAGAATTTTTAATTATTCAAATTTAACTCTGAACATTAAAAAAACGGAAATCTGAAATTTTAACATAAAAAAATATTCATTACTTTTTGAATTTTCTTAATAAACGAAAAGAACGGAAAAAGTTTAAGAATTAGTCTTTCTTCAACAAGTTTTAACACTTGTTATTTTCAAGTGAGCTATATATATATCTGGCTAAGTCGGGACAAAAATTTGAAATTGTAATATACCATGAAATTTTCATGATGTGGCGAATGTATAAAATATGTACCAAGATATTACATATATCTCAAAACTTTTGAACGTGTTCCATATGTTGAGTAGCTTTGTTAAAAAATTTACCAATCTGTCTTTTTTCCCCTAATGCTGAAAAATTATTTTTTCATTTTTCCAATACACCGACTTTCTCTTCAGAAATTTTCTTTTAAAAACTATTAAAAAAATTTATTTTTATTTACTATCTATGAGTAAAAATAAATTAAATCAATTTCATATATTTATAATACAATAATTAATTTAATTTATTATATACAAATACCAAGATTATTATAGTTGATAAAAAAAAATTGTAATTACTTAAAAAAAAATCGATAATAAATTATATTTGTAAAAAAAAATAATCTTTGTTGGCAGTAAATTATATGATAAGACGATAAAATAAATGGAAACGATAGAGGCAAATTTAAGAACGGGGAGAAAAAAAATGTCCGGAAAAACTTTTAGAACTTTCCTTCACTGATCTTAAGCAGTTCAGAAGGCGCGTCATTTGCATAACATTACTAGTTTCGCTTCCTTTCGGTAAAGAGATTTTGTTTACTTAGTGAGCGTGACATTGCATCAATTTTAAACCATATGCAAAATAAATATGTCCCGAATATTTTTATATACACGTGGAAAACTAATTTACGATATCTAAAACACTAATCTTTAATCTAAATTTAATAGAGATCATTCAATCATACTTCAAAAATTTACTCAAAAAAGATACAATACAAAAGAGTTTAAAAAATTTTTTTTTTCTAAAAATGTGAAAAACTATTTAACGATTATTATAACCAGAGAATAATATAAATGGGGAATTTAACAAAATTTTCAATGAATCATCCTCTGTTGAAAATTTTTGTAATTTTCCGGTACAAATTCCATTTATACGATAAAAATTCCGCAGGGAGGAAAATTTGCATTGCGCTAACACGGATTCCTCTAATTTTAGGTATTATTAAATGTCGTAAGTGTCCATTAAGCCCATTCAGTGTCTTTTCCTAGAGTAATTTTTGACACTAATAACAAAGCTACTCAACATTCGTTCCATTGAATTGTGTAACTATTAACACAATTTATGTACTTTTAGTACAAAAGGGCATTTTTTCCTTTTTTTTAATTGGCTCGTTCACATGTAAATAAATAAACAATATATTGTAATTATTCATTTTTGAAGCAAAAATCACTTACCTTACCTTAAATTTCCAAGAGATAAGCAACAGCATTCATATCCAGGTAGAGTGAGTTGAGATTGCCATCAAGAGACATCAAGAGAGTTGTTTATTCCATGTCGTGGTCCTTTATTCGACGAACACTATTTCACTTTCACACTATTTTGCACTGAAAGAAAAAGAAAGACGTCATGAAAAGAATTAAAACATATTTCATTATTTTAATCTCTTTTTAGTGATTTTTTACGATTTCGAAACAAACGTAACCTCAAATTTACAGGAAAACTTTTTAACTTTGTTATATATATGTATGTACGGTTTGTAAAGATTATTTCATAAAATAGAGTCACGCGAGAACACTTGCATGGATAAAGTTTAAATTTTAGATCAAGATAATACTATTTTTGGATGATGTAAATTACTCGAATAAAAATCAAAATATTTACACATTTTCCATTTGATGTAAATACGAATAAACAATGTCCATAAAATTACCAAATAAAAACAATTTTGTTTGAAAAATAAATTTTTCAATTTTTAATTCATTGCATAAAAATAATTATCATTGAAATCAGTAAAAGTAGCAATAAATTAATCTGGAGGAATTTTTTACTCAAACCAACTAAATAATTTTTTTTTATTAAATTAAATTAAAATTTATTCATACAACCAATTTATATTTTTTAAATGAAAATATTATTTGATACAAATAAAATTGTTTATTTTTCACAAATAACGTTTTTAATCGAACTAAATATGATTTATTTGAACAAAATAAAATTTATTTTGACCAAATAAATGTTTATTTAGTTCTGAGAAGATTTTTTTTCTCGTCTTGGGATTTATACAGTAAAAAAATTTACTTGGTTTAAATAATTGGTTACCTGATTATCAAATATTTATTTACACCAAATAATTTTCGAGTAAAATAAACTGTACTTTAACCAAAAATTGGTTTATTTGGAAAAAATATGATTTGATTGACTCAAATAATAATTATTCAGTAGATAACAAATATTTATTTGGTAATCTTCAATTACTCGATTTATTCGAATCAAGTAAATTTTCTTTTGAGTGTAAAAGTATAAAATACACTCAAATTATTCATAACTAGTGAAGTAAATTTAGGAAAATAAATTAGGAAAGAGAATATTTTCCTAGAAAATGTTACGTATAAAGCTCAAAATAAAAGTTTTCGAAAAACTTTTGATTACATTTGTCTCTTTTATTCATTCACATATTGACTAGTTTAAAATAAATAAAAGAAACAAAATAGCTACGCGCCTGCTGATTGCAACATAACCAAAAATACTTGCGTTCTTTTCATTTAATAAATTAAAAACACTATAAAGAAACCGGAGTTATTAAAATATTGAACGTTACAAGATCGAGATTTTACTATAAATGCGCATTCTTACCTTGCAGCAAAACCTCAAATCTGATAAAGAAATTTTCCAAAGAAAATAAATGATCATTTTGATGAAATTTAGCGATGCCTTCATTTATACCGATAAATTGATAATTATACTTCACGATACAAGTAATATCAAACATAAAAAAGACCTTTCACACTATCTAAAACAAGTATTTCAATTGACAAACAAAAGTGACGCTATCAAAGAATTGCTATCAAAGAACAAACTTGCGAATTAATCAATTGTACCAACTAAAATGACAAAATAAAAAAAAATTCCGCGCTTGCGCACTGCGTAATATTCTTACCTCACAATATAACCTCACATTTTGTCAAAAAATTTTCCAATTAAATAAACGATCATTCCGGTGGAATCCGATGCTGCATTCATTTGTATCGACAAATTGATTATTATATTTCACGATAATAGTAATATTAAAAATGAAAAGTACACTTTAACTTTCGAAAATACTTATTAAAATTGACAAAAATAATGACGCTATCAAAGATGACATTACAGCAAATAATTCTGATACAATCAAGTGTACCAACTTAAATGGAAAAGAAAAAAAATATAGCGCCCCTGCACAATGTCTAACATTCTTACCTTGCACAACCTAACCCCAAATGTAGTATATATATTTTTCCGAAGTAAATAAATGATTATTTCGGTGGAATCAAATGCTGCCTTCATTTGTGTCGATAAATTGATTATTGGATTTCACGATAATAATATTATTAAATATAAGAAATACCCCCGAACTTTTTAAAACGATTACTAAAATTGACAAAAATTATGACGCTATGACACCACGACAATTACTTTATACTATCAGGTATACCAACTTAAATGAGAAAGAAAAGAAAAATAGCGCGCATGCGCACTACGTAACACTCTTACCTTTCAACTTAACCTCAAATTTAGTAAATATTTTTCTGAAGTAAATATATAATTATTTCAGTAGAATTAAATGCTGCTTTCATTTTTGCAGCTAAATTAATTATTGTTTTTCACGATTATAGTATTATTAATTTTGAAAAATAACTTTTTATCTTTTAAGACACATAGATTCAATTGATAACAATAATGACGCTACTAAAGAAGAAATTGCAGCAAACGCTTGTGATAAAATCACGTGTACCGTGTACCAACTCAAAGAATAAGAACCAAAAAAGCGCCAAATTTGAATTTTTCCCTTTTAAAGTATGCATTTTTAAGAGTTAATTATTTATATTTTATGTTTATTATTTTTATGACTATTTATTGTTTCGTTTGTTTATCTCATAATATTGTAAAAAGTTTATTGTATCTACAATATATAAATGTAATAATAATAAAAATAAAATGTTGATCCTACATCGGTTTTAATTTATTAATAACTTTACTAATTTAAATATTAATTTTACATTTTTCTTTATTGTATTAATTATACAACCTTTTTATTTTATTATTTGAATCAATTTTTTTATTTATTGAAAATAATTTAATTTATTAATTTCTAAATCATTTTTTTCTTTAATAAAATTAATTTATTATTTAATTAATATTAAAAATTATTCATTTTATTTTATTCACCTTAAAATTTAATAAATTAAAATTTAATTTTCCAAATAAAATTCTTCTTTCAATCATAAATAAAATTTATATATCAAAATTCAATGCCATTCTCGTGTGTGAAAATTTATCAATGAAAAGTACTGCTGAATATTTGTTATAAAACACTTGTAAAGAAAAAAAAGTAAACCTTTCTATAAAGCAGATCGTGGTAAACAGAAAAAGCACTTCAACAATAGATGAGAACATGAAGAGTTTTTGAAAGACGTTTGAATAAAAGACCCAATTCTAGTTCATTTTCAAGAATACACTTTTCTTCTTTTACCGATCTAAATTCTTTTCTTGTATTTTTCCACTTCAACAAAAAAAAAAGAATTTTATCAAAGAAAAATTATTTTTACTTTTCTATAAAAATGTCTCGAAAATTTTCGAAAAAACAATACAAATTCAAAATAATGTTTTCTTTCTTTAACATTTTTCTAAAAATTTATTTAATATAAAAAAATGATTTTGTTATAAAATATAATTAAAAAAAAATTACTTCCTGTAATAAAAATTGATAAATTAAATTTATTGTACAGAAAATGAATTTCATTAAATGAGAATATGTCTGAAAATAAATTTTTCCAACTAAAATTCAAGTTAGCTCTAAGTTTTCTTAAATTGATTGCCACAATCTTTCAAGTGGATCGAAAGTGCCATTGACTTGAAATTCGTGCCAAAGTTCCCATTTGGAATTCCAGTAGGAGAATCCCACTCACTGATCCCTTGTTCTAATTTGTAAGCCATTTGTTTGCTTCCCTCACACGCTCGTTGTTCCCCAATGATTCAAGATGCCTCAAAGGACAAGAACTCGCCTCGATGGTTTGACTTCACAACTCCTTTATCTTCCCACAAATTCGAATATATTCACAAATGAAAATCTACAATAGTTTTCACCAAATAAATTAAATATACAAAAGAAAAAACAATTTTCATTCATTGTTGAATACAAACTTGTTTTCTTTTTATTAAAAATCGATTAATAATAATTGACAATAATCGTGTATGTGTTTTTTTGAAAAACTGAAGAAAAAAAACAAAGGTATATTTCATTAAAAAAAAAAAAAACAGAACAAAAAATAATAATAATGAAACACTTAAGACGCAAGACTCAAAAAAAAACATTTTAAGTTATAAATTTTCTTCCATAGGAAAAAAAACGATTTCTACTTTTTTGTCAAACAATTAATTCTTGCTACAAGTCCTGGTCACAATAAGGGATCTATATAATCGCTTAAAATTATTTAGCAAAACGAGATGTTTTTTTGTGTGTATTTTGAAAAATACGCATAGTTGATTGTAATTTAATGTACACATTAAATTAAACTCTTGGATTAAATCATTTTTTTAAGAAGCCATTGAATCGTACATCATTCTGTCGGGGATTCTGTATTTTTCTTCCTCTTCATCATTTTCATATTTCACTGCTGTGAAATACGCAGGATTTGGATAATTATTTGTATACTCGGGATAATCTGAAAATTTAAAAACAAAATTTGATTTAATTGCAAATAAATTCAATCGTTTTTTCCAAATAGAGATGTTGTAATAATAATAATAATAATAAAAAAATTGTCGAACTTGAGAAGATAATTTTGAACTCACCATCAAGTGGCTCCTCTTTAATTTGAACCTTTGTATCCTCCTCGGGACGATCACCACGATCCTTTCGATCCCTATGTTCACGATCACCACGCTCACCACGTTCACGATCTCGCTTATCCCTCTTCCTCTCCCTGTCCCTTTCTCTCTCGTTACTCCTTGAACGTCTTCTTTTCCGATCACGTTCACGATCTCTTTCACGATCACGACGATCTCGCGGTGGACGCTCAATTTCCTCAATGTCAGGATCAAATGCTCTTTCCCTACTGCGCCTTCTCTTTCGATCGCGAGATCTGCTTCGACTTCGTCTCTTTCTCTCACGTGATCTTCGTCTTTCCCTATCAGCTCGATCACGATCCCTGAATAGCAAAAATTTCTCTGTTAATTTAATTTAATATTTTTTTTTTGTTTGAGAAGGAAAAAAAATCTAAATTGTAAAAGTTTTTATTCAAAATACATTTGATTTTTATTGAATAAAATAAAATATTATTAAAAAAAAAAATCGAAAAAAGGGGATAATAAATACCTGTCTCTATCGAAGCGACCGGTGGCTTCCCGTTCCCTCTCAAGTCGATATCGCTCTCTTTCCCTTTCGTTATCCTCTCTGCCTGAGTGCTTAATATTTACCTCCGGACCTCCTCTTCTTGTACCTCCCAGTCCACCTCCTAATCTTCTGGGAAGCCACCCTTTTACCGTCCTTGCACGTTCAACGTCCACTAATACTCGTCGTCCATCTATTTTTTTGCCATCAGCATGCTTGTATGCAGCTAAAATTTCCAATATTCTGGTTGTAACTTTATCTAAATTATTTGTCAATAAATACCTACAAGTCGTGTCGATATAATAAAAACTTGTTAAAAACCTCATCTTTATTTTCTTTTTTGAAAGACTCATTTTCAACATTTCTTGAAAATTGACGTTGATAAAAATTCCTTTCTTCCTTTTTTTTTTTGCAATTTAAATTTAATTGTAACTTTTTGAAAAAAATACTTACTTATTTGATTCAATAAATACATAAATATAATATGAATATTAAAATACATTAAAGGGCATTGCCCGTAAATAACAAATAAATCATACTTGCTCTATTTAATTAATTTTAAATACTACTTTAATTATTAAAAATAACATGAAATGTTTATTTGAAATTGACTAATGGAAAATCATCAAAATAGGAAACTATTTTGAAAAATTTAATATGTTAATCACTCATCAACACAATGTACAAAAATTCACAATTATGAAATTTTATTCATAATTGTAAAAATTAAATTTTCAGTACCTGAAATAATTTTCAAATTCCAATGATAAAGTCGGACGTGGAATTGGTAACTTTTCCTTTTGGACTAAATGATAATAATCGATATTTAAAACGCAGGGAAAATTTTTCGACACGACTAGAAATTGAACGAGATATTTTTTTTAGCGAACTTGTTGCGTGCACGTTACAGAACAAATCGATACTGTAATAAAGGAAAAAATGTTACATTTTTCAGAATTCAGTATAAAAAAAAAAAAAAAATGCAAATAAATAAATAAATAAATAATCAAGAGATGTTTTCTTCTCTCGTAAATCCGGAATTTATTCAATAATACTTGGCCTGGTATCGGTTTGTGTCATATGCAAACAACTCGAGATGAATTATTTCAATGAGGATATTTTTTTCTTTTTGATGATGAACAAAAAAAAAATGTATACTTCTGTCAAAAAAAACCTACCGAATATTTTATTTATATTACCGAGTTTCGTATTATTCTCTCCATCAAGTTTCCTGAAGATCTTTGTTTTGACATTCTTTAAGTCACCTTACCCAATGACTATAATTTTCTTTTCGCAATTAATTTACTTAGGTTGATAAGAGTTCTGTTAATTCAATCACTCGATCATTTTATGATACAAAATTTCTAAATAAAATTACTACATAAATAATTTAAAATAAAAGAAATTGAAATGAAAAAACTATTTATCAATAGAAATTAAAAATTATTTTCATATTGTCAAAATAATTAATAATTCAAGTTATCCAAGGATAACTTATACGAATAATTAATTTAATTAAAAAACTTTTTCAGAAACTGATTAATTAAAAATTCTACAAAATAAATTTTTTTTCTTGAAAATAAAAATATTTTCAATTCAAAATGAGTAAAATATTAAAAGAAAAAAATAATAGATAAAAAGTTGAATTTTTTATTGACATACAATATTCTTTTCATGTATCATAATTTTCAATTTAATTCGCAACAACACTGTGAATCGTGTAATATAAATTTCTATCAAATTGAAATTAAATCGACTGTCGTGGAAATTTTTAAATTGATAAAGTTTACATCAACAATTCACTGATGTTGTACAAATTTAATAAAATTCACGATCAGAAGCTCTTAAATTGAACAGACTCAATACATTAAACCTGGAATATATTTTTTTTTTTTTTATTTATTTGGAAAAAGAGATTATTATCATATACAAAAAATACCTACCGCGGCTACTTACGTACGGAAGTTTAACACAAAGTTTAGAAGTACTTTTAATCGTGAAATGAACTTGTGACTCGCGAGCCCAGTCTTCCTTTAAGTTCGTACAATTTCCAGAGAAGTTTATTTTGCATTTACCTGGTGCGCTTACCATTTTTTTTTCTTTCTTTTTTTTTATTTGTTTACTTACTATCAGAACGTGCGCAATTACTTTTTTATTATATGAATCTAATGTTATTTTTCTAAGTTCTTTTCTTTTTTTTTTTTTTTTGAAAAATACGTGTGTGTAAATAATGTACTATTCAAGACGATTTGAGAAAAGAAAAAATTTCTTTCACATTCTCGCCGAAATATACACCCTTTAAACATACAGTACTTTTTTGTGAGCACACAATAAAAAAAATAAACAAAAATAAAAAAACTAAATAAATGAAGAAAAAAAGGTAAAAAATGATTGATAAATTATTCAAATTAGTCTTCTAAATCGAAATTGAGTCTTAGAGACTTTTAAGGAGCCAGGTTTTAATCTAAAGAAAAAGAAAAAATTTCTTTTACAACGCGACTTCTCTTTGCAAATATTCCTTTACTCATCTCTATTTATTTTTCTACCTCAATTAATAAAATCGTAAAATCGATAAAAAAAAAATAAAAAAAAATGAAAGATCTCTTTGAAAACCTACAGTAAAATATATATATATTTTTTTAGGCAATCTTCTGGGTTAATTATTCACGCAAACTGAACATTCGCATCTAGGTTTTCAAAATTAAAAATAAAATATATTCACGAATTTCCGGAACGAAAAATTAAATTGGAAATATTTTCAAATTGTACAATTGCGTACGAAAATATGTGGAAAATATATATATATGTAAAATTCGGTTCAAAATTAATATTTTAATTTCCTTAAGTAAGGCTCCTGAAGGTTTTAAAATTTACCTTAAAAAATGTATCTAAAACTCAAAGATTTCAGGAAATTTCTTAATTCCATCATATTAGCGGCATATGAGTTTTTTTTCAATTACCAAATAGAAATAAAGTGGCCTAAAAATAGGAACGCATGAACATTCTCTAATTTTTCAGTTAAGTGAATTTTCCTTTTACCAAAAATCTAATAAGAAAAAATAATAATAATAATAATAAATTCACATGAAGATTTTTCAAATAAAAATTTGAATTTTTAGTAAATGAAAAATTATTCTAAATATCGAGAATAATTCATGAGTCTCACGTACTAAAGAACATTTCACAAGACTGGGGTGTATGAATATTTTTCCCTCGCGACTAAAATTTCCCGACGCGATTCTTTTTTGTTTTGTTTTTTTTAAAGAAAAGAAATAGGTCCCTGAACCTTTTTCCTAAAGCCCAAGAATCAATTTCAATGTAGAATGCTAATTTTATTGAACGATGAACGTTAAGAAAAACGGAACTTTGTATCTGCAAGAATCGTCAGATTCGAGCATTTTTAACGAGTGTGGCCAAAAGATTTTTTTTAAATCCCTATCGGCTCATTTAGTCCACAAACGTTTTAAAGATTTTTTTTTCTTATGAAATAGAAGCAGGATAAGCAGAGACTAACAAACTTTCTTGTATGTTGCATACACATACAAACCTATCATATCAGGCAGGTTCAGGGATTTTGCATGGAATAGCGAACGGCACTAGTTGCCGGCAGCGGCCACCACGCTGTACCAAGAACAAGATAAAAACTGTATTAATGAAAATAGCCAATATTTTTCTTTTCATTGAGTCGTTTTATCAACATAGGTAAAATTTGTTTCTTTTTTTTCTTTAAACTTTAGAAATCCTGCATGAATACTGTCGGGATTTATTTTTCCCCCCCTAACACTGACCTAACCACACCGATTCGTTATCGAAATATACGAAAAAATTGGGTAAGTTTTATCTCGTGCTCCCAAAAACCTTTGCTAATCTAAGAAAGTGACACTAACGCGAATGAACTTTGAAATTATCTTTTTCTTTTTTTTGGATCATCGATGAATAAAATGGAGGATATGTTTTCAATTGCATACTTACAATGCATATCCCTTTCGTGTTCATACTCAATGAAAGCGTATCCCCTCGGCTTTCCATTAATTGTATTATGAATAACCAAAATCTAAAAAACAAAATCAAATTTTTAATTGAAAATGAATTAATTGTTCTTATTGAATTAATTAATTTTTAAATTAAATTACTTAATTAAAGTTATAAATTGTACATTTAATCATAAAATAATCTGTCTAATTCTAATCTAATAAAAAAGAGTAAAATTTGTTGTAGAAATATTTTTCAATTTAAGATTAAACTAATTACTGTTTTGTAAAGCGTAAAATTACCTTTTTCACTGGGCCGTAAACCTCAAACTCTCTTCTTAGTTTCGATTCCGAAGTATCGTAGTTCTAAAATTGAAAACAATGATTAGATTTGTAAACTGAAAAAATATAACTGAGGAAAAATTATTTTCAAAAAATATTTGATATTTTTAATCTGAAATCAATGAAAAAAAATATTTTTTAAATTAAAAAATTGTTTCTTCAATTAGAAAAGTTATTTTTTTAAATTAAAAAATATCCCCTGTAATATTTTTGAAAAAAAAACTTACAATACGGGCAACAAAAAGCGTTTTAAAAGGATCAGCTGTGACATTTGGAATTCCTGCAGGATCCCATACTGCGATCTCCTGCTCTAATTTGTAGGCCGTCTGTTCAGCTCGTTCACGTCGTCTTCTTTCCAATCGTTCCTCACGTGTCTCCACGCGAACAGGAGGCGGCGTATCTTTTGGATCCTAAAATCCAAATATTAATCAATTCCAAGGAACACACAAAATAAATTCACAAAATTTTTCGACTTACATTCTATATTTTTCTCTAAAAAAAAACCAAAATAAAAAAAAAACCAAATCAAAATTCTTTTACAATTTTTATTGCAAAAGAAAATTTTCTTGAAATAAAAGTCTAAATCTGTTGCACAAAATGTGATAACGTTTATCAGAATAAACATAAAAAAAGAAATTTATGTAACTGTACGTTAATAATAAATATTTTATGTCTAGTTTGATAAAAATACTGTTCTTTATCTGTTTAAATTCTTAGCTTTTGTTCATGCATCTTAAAGTGACAAAATTTCAAAAAAAAAACTAATGAATTCCCATTCTCTTTGTCTAATTCTGCTAAGGAGACAATAATTCTTGTCTAGATTATTAATAATTAATTGCTAATTTATATTTTTGTTATAGTGTAAGACAACGTAATAAAAACCAAAATAAACATCAAGGTGAAACATTTTCGTCGTTTAAAGTATTAACTCTCGTATTATTCTCAAATGAATAACCTTTATCAACACAATGCTCAGGAATCAATAGGATATTTATAAATAATCCGTTAAAACAAGTAAAACAATTTTTCATTATAATTGCGTAACTGCATTCATGTAACTATTTCTAAATGAACAGAAAACTGAAAAACATTGTTATTACAAAGAAAAATTGAAAACATATATGTAAATAAAAACTATTAATATGCAATTAAATTAAATAGACAAAGTGATAGGTAAATAAAATGACGTCGCAAAAGTAATGCGTAGTCAATGGAAACCAGTAATGAAACAATAACAATCGATGCAATATATAATTATTTCATTGTGTATCCATATAATACTAACCTCAAAGAATTTTAGAAATGATCCAACACCCAAATAGCCACAATTCTTTTTTTCGTGGGGAAGTTTTGATGCCGGTGGCAAATAAGGAATTGGGTCACGCGGCGCAAATAAGGCGAACAAATTTGGAGGCAAATATTGCGTCATTTTGTCGTTATTAAAATTCTCACTTTAGACAGATAAATAAATTACACTCATTGTTGATAAAATTCCGAGTAAATATTAATTTAAAGAACCTCCACGCTTGACAAGATTGTTGCTGCAAATGGCAGAGGAAAATGGCGACGGGCGTCGTGCATGGTGACGACTTAACAACTGCACATGCGCAAACATTAAGACATGTTGTATTTTTATTGGTTAAAATATAAAACCTAAATTAGTCCAATTTTTAAATATAAACGCATAATTTAATAATAGTATTAAATTTTTCTGTTAATAATTTAATATTGTATTACTTATTTGGTTATTAATTTATTAATATTAATAATACAAGGATAATATAATTAAACAACAAACAAAATATTTCTTATTTTTCCCGCCGTTCATACAATCTTTTCGTAACAAATTCCGTAAATTACGTAAAGAAGATTCATAATTTGAAGCGCGAAAATTTTAAAATGTAGTTTATTAGCGTTTATTATTAACTTACATGAATTATTGTAATTAATTTACATTATTATTATTATAAATCAAGTTGAGATAATTAAATTGAAATAAAAAATAATTGTATTGCAACACAAAAAATACTTAAATGGCAGAGATTTTGTATTATAATAAATATAATATTTATAAACACGAGACTATAGCTAAAATTTATTATACTATAGTGAACGTTCTTATTTTTAATTCACAAACAACAACGTTAAACGTTATAGCGTTTGAAGAAATTGTGAATGTATAGTGATAGTAATAACCGTGAAACTGTTGCTTATCAAATTCCGGCAGATAAATAAGATAAAGACGTGATTGAAGAAAAAAACGAAATATTCATAATAATAATGAGTAATATTGTTGTTGCTTCTCATCCTCCAATATAATTTGCATACATCATCAAATCAGCAATTTTATCTTTTAAAAGAATCATAGAATAACGTCAGAAGGCTATTTTGTTAATTGTTTATCAAATATATATTTTATATATATGAAATTAAACATCGTTTAGCCCTCACTGTGAACAAACAAGAGGACGAGAGTATTTTACCTTTAAACAATCATTGAAAATATTTATCAAGAAGATTAAATGGAGCTTTTGTCAAAAACATCAAACATAGTTATTAAAGATATTTAATTTCCATTTACCGATAAGATTAATTGTGGAAAATTAAACATAACCTAAAATCAAGTTGAATCAAATACTTTTCACGTCATTTTTTTCTATAATCGGATAAAGGAGTGTCCAGTGATAACGTAAGTATATAAATTATAGGATTTTGACAATTTCCCAACAAATTGTTAAGAAAAAGAAATGGAAACAAAGAAAAATTTCTATGTTTATCAATTTCAGTTTGACACCTCCCTATTAAAATCTGTCATAATAATACCCTTTTGTCAATAAATGCATGAATCATGTATAACTAATTAATAATCACTTTACAAAATAATAAAAATTATTGTAATCAATAAACAACTTAGGAAAAGTAATAAAAAAGTAAATATTTTTTAAAAGGTACTTTGCAACAAGTAAATATAATTATTATTAAGTGAGAGTATATTTAGCAATAGTTTAATATAATTAAAAGACTGTTATTTTTCAGGAAAAACAGCTTTTTCTCACGATAGAAGGTGCATATTGACCCGGGTAAATCGGGCGATATGAACAATTTCAAGTGCCATGAAAGAAAACGTTAATCAATTTAAATTAATAGAGGATTTTGAAAGCCATTGGCATGGGCAATTGTTTGTGCAAAAATACTCCTGACGATCATCAGCCTTACACCAGTAACAATCATGCAATATCAGGGAATACAATTTTACCAGATAGCAATGTTGACCTCATCTCAAGCTCAGATGATGGCTCGACAGGCTTTAAATTTCCAACTTCTGCCAACATAGACAAATTGGTTTTGGAAACACTTGGAGTAATTGGTCTCTTGGTGGACAAGTAATTTCTATTTTATTATTTACGTATTAAGTGATAATTGTGGAATTAAATTCTCCAGATTCTGATAATTTACGTTTTTGAAATTTTCTAGTGAGCAGGAACCACCTCCGGCAATGTTAAAATTACACTCGATTGCTGATAAAGAAGATGGTTGGATTCAAGTTGTTAGTTCAATGGTCAATGTTATTCCAATGCACAATTCACTAGGTCCTTCAGTAATAACACTATTGCTTGATGACTGTCCATTACCTTCAAAAGTAATTTTCTTTATTTGAAAAAATACGTACAGAATGCAAAAGCAAATTTTCTGAAAAAAAATGAAATTGGAAACTTGGGAAAATTAAGCAAGCATTTCTGTTTTTATTAAAATTAATAATTTTGCATTATAACTCAATATTGTTTTTTATTACACAGGACTCGGTAATGCGACTATCACAATTGTTTCAATTGTCACAAAAGGCAGAGAAATCGAAAATTAGTGCCACCCAACAACGAAATATATGTGTAGTACTTGCCTGCATTGCTGAAAAATTAGCAGGACCTAGCAGTATAGCAATTCTGTCTGAGGCTACATTAGATTATTTGGTGTCGAATCTTGTCAGTACTTAACAATTTCGAGCATTTTTTTCTTTTAAACAACTGCTTCTCTTTGAAAATTAGTAACAAAATTTGTCCTTATTTTCAGAAGAACGACGTCGAACCTTACGTGGTGCTTCATTCATTAATAGGTTTGGAAAAGTTTGCACAAACAAGTGAGTAATTTTTAAGTAATTATTATTATTATTATTACGATTATTATTTATTACTAAAAATTATTATTTAATACTAGGTAAAAATTAACTATTTATAAGAAAATATATTCCATTGTCTCGACTAATTAATGAAAACTTTGTTACAGGTGAAAACAAAATAACAATAAAGAAACGACTTTTAATAGAAAAACCAAATCCTTTATTAGAACTAGAAAAGTGGGTGAATGAAACTAATTACGTTAAACGCCAAGTTGGTTTCTGTGCTCAATGGTGTTTAGATAATTTATGTAAGTTTCAATTTATTTACTGTTTACTATTTTTTTAAATGTATATTATACTTTATAATTATTTTGTCAATTGTTTTTTTTTAGTTTTAATAGAGGGTCGGAAATATTCCCATGACACAGTTGACATGACTGGTATAAATGTAATGCTGAATACAAAGGATGTGAGCGAGTATTTGAAAATTTCACCCAATGGTTTAGAGGTATTAATGATTACGTAAAAGAAAAAAATTTCTTAATTATCTATTTTCACGATAATTAATGAAAATTGTATTCTTATTTATCTTCTAGGCGCGTTGTGACACTTATTCTTTCGAGAGTGTCAGATGCACATTTCAAGTTGATACTGGAGTTTGGTATTATGAGACTTTGATTGTAACTACTGGAGTTATGCAAATTGGTTGGGCCACAAAAGACAGTACTTTTCTCAATCATGTAAGAAAATAAATAATCTGAGTAGAAAATTTTTAATTATAAAATAAAATAGAATTAACTGTAATAATTATAGATAAAGTATTTTTAAAAAAAATTATTAAAATAGTTATTAATTAAATTGAAAGGAATTTTTTTTGTAATTGCAGGAGGGTTACGGCATCGGGGATGATCAGTATTCTTTAGCTTACGATGGTTGCAGAAGACTTATCTGGCACAATGCTCGAAGTGAAAAGTATCACGACAAGCCTTGGAAATCTGGGGACATTTTAGGCTGTCTTTTAGATTTAAATAGGCTAGAGATCACATTCTCTATCAATGGCGTTCCATTGAAAGCTTGCACTCAAGTTTTTAAGACTGCCAGGTAAGTAAAAAGTTGAAAACAATTTCGATACTGTTTCTCGTTTATTTATAAACTTTTACAAAGTTTACACAAGTTCATAAATTCGTTTTTTGTATCTAATTTTATAAATATCGTAATTATTTTTTTATTAATTTGATTAATTTTTTTTTTTATAAAATATTTATTATATTTGTGTTTCTATTTTTACAGATCAGGATTTTTTGCCGCTGCGAGTTTTATGTCATTTCAGCAATGTCTGTTTAATTTTGGCAATGTTCCGTTTAAACATCCACCACAGGATCGTGAATTTCAAACATTTAATGATTTCGCGACACTCGATCCTGAAGATAAGTTGGTGTTGCCAAGGCACATTTATTTGGAACAATTACGAAAGATGAGCGTCAGGGAAGATTCTTGTACCTTATGTTTCGATCAGAAAGCTTGTGTGAGATTGCTGCCTTGTGATCATCGGTAAATTAAAAATATTTGCATCTACGATCTAGAATTTTTTTTTATTATTGAAAACTCATTTTAATAATTTTTCAGAGGCTTCTGCGAATTATGTTCCAAACAATTGGTCGAGTGTCCCATGTGTCGAGCTACGATACAGGAAGTAGCGGCGGATAACAGTCAGTTAAGTTAGCGTTTGTTAATTAATAATTTTCCCGCGATATCTCATTCTTCAATAATATTTCCAAATAATCAGTGACTTAGCAAATAATCATGTTACACTGAAAATATGTTCGTATTGTTTCATACATTTTTTTCCATAAACTAATGGAATTGATGAAATGAAATTTGAGATAGAACAAAAGAAAAAAATTTTTCTCGGAGAGAATCACGAAAATTTAAATTTAATTTTTTTTTAATTAAATAGTTTTAAATAAAAAAATTATTTAAACATTTTTAAATAAATATTTTTTTACCATTTATAATCAAAACTGAGTAATAAAAAGTTTAATTTTAGTTTCAAGACAAAAACGATTTGGTAAATGAAATAAAATTTTCGTGATCAACCACTTTATTTAATAGGATTTGATACAAAAAATAATTGTGATCAGTGTGCAAACGATACGAACTCAATATTTTACTTTGATATTCAAAATTGATTCTTCGGTGATATGTTTTTGTATTACTAATGGACTGTATAATTAATCAATGCATTTCCGATTTAAACGGATAGACTTTTTTTGTAAAAATATTCTATTTTTTTTTCTTGTTTTTATCAAATATAATAATGATTTTTGATACCCAATGATCTTGTATAAAAAGGTTGTTTTCTATTTGAATGAGATAGAAAAACTTGTAATTTGAAAAGTTTTATTTTTATTATATTTATATATATTATTTATATATATATATAATATTTATAATATATATAAACATTATAATGTAGTCGAGCGAGAATTATTGAAAAAAAATTTTCTCAAAAAACTTTATTTTTTAAATTTACAATTTAATAAAAATAATTTAATAACTTTTAGCTTTACGTTAAAAATTTTGTTAAGAGATGTTTTTTTTCTAATTTTAAATATTTCTTTTTTTTTAACTCTAATTCAATTTTTATCTATACAATTTCTATTTTCGCCGTTTCCAAATACAATATTTTAGTCAGTCATTTAAATTATAAATCCGTTCTTGTACGAGTATTTCGAATTTATCAATTTTATCTGATAGTTACTCTCTAGACCTGTAAAATACTGATGTCTTAGTGTATATTCTTGAATGGAATATAAAAAGAAATCTAATGTTTTATCAAAATTGCATTTTTAATTACTCTCCTGATATGATATTTTTTTGAAAGTGAAAAATACTTTTAAACTTTTTTTCAATATTTTTCACTTTTGTAATTATTTTTCTTCAATTTTGTTATGTATTTCTTGTTTTATTCATTTGTCATAATTACTTGTTTTATTTACACAATTTGATTATTTGTTTTTTGCTGTCGTTGAATTTTAACGATTTATCAATTATTTCTCGAATTATTATTTTTTCATTTTCTTTTAAGAAATTTTCATTTTTTAATTATTTACATCCTTCCTGAAACAATTTTCAATTGTTTTTTTTTTTATTATTAATATTATTTTCTAATCTTTGTCTTAAGTTGATTCTGCCGACGAGATCTCCGAATCCTTGGAAGTAGTTTTCATTTTCTCTGGGAGAAAAAAAAATGTTTTTTTTTTAATTACAGTAATAGAAAAATTTGATTAACACTATTTACAGGAATGTTCAAAATTTAGGAAGATTACCAGCTGAGATAACAATGGGTACAGATGAAGTTTGTAAATAAGGGGAATTTCGATGCTGGGACATAACAAGCTCCTTGGTATTTTTTTCCGGTTTCATGAGGACAATATAAACCTTAGGGAAGAAGAAGCACGCGAGTTGAACTAATCCACTTAAGGATATAGAAAGCGCTAAAGTGACAACCCTGAGGGCATTACTCGTTGATGCCAAATAAAGGGGCACAAAGGCCAACCATAAAATCATGGTTGTATAATTTGTAAAGGCAATAAGTCGAGTTTCATTAAATCCTTCTGGACATTTCCTTGTTTTTATTGCGTAAATTGTGCACAACACTGAAACAAATTTTAAAAAGGTGAACAAAAATTTTTTAAATAGAGATTATTTTCTATTTTAATTTTTTTCTTTTTCTGAGTACAATATTTAATATCTTACCAATCAGAATGAAGGGATAAATCAGACCCACCATGTAGGAACTATCATCTAAGCCTTGGCAAATTCTCAGTCTGGTTTCTCTCGAAGGAAATACGTGTGTCACAGTTGGCGGTAATTTTATCAACCAAACGACATTAATAATTACCTCGACAAGTGTAAAAAGTCCAGTGATAATTAATTGCGATTGTGGACTTGTGTATCTGAAACGTTTAATTTCTTTCATTTAAAAATGCTTTCAATCAATTTTTGAATCAAATCGATATAAAAATAAAAAAATTATTAATATTTATATAATTATACTATATAAAATTATGAGAGACGATTTTCAATTAAAATTTGCGACCTTGTGAAAAAATTTCACCTGGGTTTATTATGAGGATTATGTGTAGTACTATTGAAAATGCGATGAATTCTGTTAGTTTTTGTAACGAGAGCTCCATAGCACAAACTATAACAAAATCCAATGCCAAATCTCGTGAGAGCACATGTTTCCACACTTGGCTTCGCGACAACAACAAAAGTCATCAAAAATGAAACCAAAGTTCCAATTAATAAGAGAGAAGAAAGTTCTCTTCCGGAAGCTTTTATTATTGGAGTTTCTCTATAAATCCAGAAAATTCGGAAGATGAAAATATTCAGTAGAATTCCTGAAAATTTTCATTCTTTGAAATTAATTTCACTGGGAAATCTAAAATTGAGACTTATATTGCTTTTATGTTTTTTATGCATAATTTTCAAATTATTAATTTAAACAATTATTTACCGCAACTAGCAACTGCCATCGTCGCAACAGCCCATGGACTCGAGTAATGGACATATTCCACCGGAATTTCGACACAAAACATTTTATCACTCGTTGGACGAGTACCTGCTTCACAGTCTTCGCATCTGTGATCGTCCAATTTAAATTGATATTGACCACAATTTCTACATCTCCAACAACAAATGTCCTGTTTTACACGAACTTTCACTTGATCCGGTAAACAAGGCTGTGCACAAGTTGAATTTGGAAAATATCTTCGTCCCCCGCGTTCCTGATTTCGATATTTCATTATTTTTCTCTCTAAGTGCAAAATCGGTTTACCGGCATCACTTTCTGTAAATAAACATTTTCTAAGGTACATACGTAATTTACAAAATTATTCACACTAATATTTATGATTAAAATATTTTTCGATTCCTTTTTTCTTGTAGATCGTGAGAAAAAGAAACTTACGAGTATAATTTCCAACCACGAGCCATCGATGTGAACCATTCGAATCCTTCTGGTAATTTAAAATTGAATACCTCGGTGGGCCATCGACATTATTTATAAATCGAAAATTATTTCCAGCCTCATCTAAAATCAGAGAAAAAATCGGTGAGTTTTTATTTTTATAATTAAAAACTTATTTTTTCAAATTATAATTATTATACTGAACTTTTCAAAATTAAGGGAAATTCAAAACAAATATTCGTTTTGAAAATATAGAATGAAAAATACCTCTAAATGAAACATTCCTTAAATATGTTGACAAAGTCTCCCCGTCAATATGCAATGAACATAGTCCTTTAAAATTCTTTCCACATTTTTCAATATGCAAATCATGCAAAGCATATGCTACTGAATAAACAGCATCCCGTACAAAATGTAAAAATCTTTGCTGTTTGTATCCCCTCTGAGGATTAATCTTCAATTCCGGATTTTCGCAGTCTTGCTCCTTAACTTTATGCATCGACTGAAAAGAAAAATTCATGTTTAGAAAATGTGTCTTTCAAATAAAAGCAACTTAATGGAATTAACTAATAATTGAATAATTAATTTAAAAATGAATGAAATAATAATATTTCTAAAGTAAATCTAAGGGATTCGCTTACTTCGTTTAAAATTTTATTGGTTGCGTTAATATTTTTTCCGCACTTGTGAAAATCTCTCCAAAACTCCCGAAACCAGGGATTAATTTCTTCATGCTCGAGAGTTAAATTCGTAAAATATTCATCAAATCCGGATAACTTTCTGTTCAGTGGCAGAACAGCGAGAGCGCCTTCTAGAACAATTTGCTCTTGATCTTGACTGTCGTCGGGATTTATAAATTCTCGATGATTGGTATTCGACCAGGCATCACTTCCAATCCAAACATATCTCTCACCAACTCCAAGTCTTTTCGCTGACTCTAGGACTTTTAGAGTCGTTACCTTTTCAGCAAACAACACTACAACTGAATATAAAACGAATATTTTTTTTTATACAGATTAAATTTTTTTAAATTGTTAACATAAAATTTCGTATTCAATATTTCCCACCTAAAAATATATCAATAAAATAATTTTAAAAAAAATTAACACAAACATAAATAAAATAAAAGTAATTTTTAATTTATATAAATTTACCTCTGACTTCTGTTTTACTGGATATAATTCGAATCACATTGTCATAATCCTCAGTTGTAAATCGTTCTTTGTCAATTTTTTGAGGCGCACTAAAGCATATTGAATAGTTACTCGCTAATGAATTTAATGTTTCGAAACCACGATTTCCATATTCCGTGTCCGAGTAAACAACGGAAACATAGGTCCATTCGAATTGTCTGCAAATAATATAAACAAACCTTTAATATATCAATTTTTGTAGTTAAAAATATTTCATTACTGTAAATAAAAAGTTAATTTTCTCACAGAAAAATTTAAATTTGATTAAAGTATTGATTTTTAATGAAAAATAATTTTTTTTTCTCAATTGGAATTCTTACTTCAAAATTTCCAGCATCGCGTGCGCTTGATTCACATCTGATGGAACAGTGCGAAAAAAATGTGGAAACCTTTCCTTATTACTTAAAGATGGCGAAGTTGCCATATAGGAAATTTGTGGCACTGAAAATAGTCTCAATATGGAAGCGATCTAAAAAATAAAAAGAATTAAAATATTATTATAAAAAATATATTTTGATATTTCAATTTTGGATCGAAAATGAATAATTAAGCAGTCAAATTATTTATCATTTAAAAAAAAATAAAATAATTGAATTGAATTACCATATAAAATATTATAAATTCATTTATAACTTAAATAAATAATATGAAAATTCAATGGAATTTTATTAGCCATTCAGAATAAAATTCTTGAAATGGAAATAGAAGAATTATGAATAAATAGAAATTCATTGGAATCGTAAAATTAATTATGTAATTAATGTAAACAGAGAGAAGTGTATCCAACTAGAATTAAAGTCTTCAGTTTTAATTAAACTCAATCTAGATATTTACATTAGATGCGTCTCTATTTATAAAATCAATTACAATGCGAGGGGATATTACGGTTTATTTCAATTAAATTAATTTTCCGTCTTCCCAGGTGGAATGTCAAATTATCAAATTAGTCTATCATTTTGTTTCCGAAACAATTACACGTAACTTACTTGTAAAGTGACGGAACTCGATGCCGCTGCCAAAACTGCTACAACTTTATCAAAACCTCCATTAAAATATTTCGGTACACTACCATCGAAGCATTCATATTGTGTCATGTGAAACTCATTAAAATGAGCAATGAAACCTAAAAAAAGAATTTATTATTATTTATAATTTAATTTTATAATTTAATAAATTTATATTTAAATTTTTAATTTTATAATTTAGTACAATTCATAAAAATTGTGTTTAATTGAATTTAGTGAATATTTCTAATGATCTTTTCTCTTAAATGGATTAAATTATTAAAGTGTCCTTAAATTATTCTTGGAGAATAATTTATCTACGGCAAATACCGTGAAATATAATCATACCTTTGATAAAATAAAGCGTTTGTTCCAAAGCGTAGTTTGAATTGTCACATGAATCGAAAATAATTGCACCTAACCGAATTCCGGGCAAAATTGTTGGATCCCGATTAATTTGTTCAATTGTATAAAGCATGGCCTCTAATGGTTGTAATCCATCTTCTGACTGAAAAATAAAACAATGATAATTCAACTGACAAAGAAATTTTTCTTTTCTTATTCATTATTTTTAAAATTATTTTTTAATTATTAAATAGATTATTTACATTATTTCAAAAGTAAAAAGGCTTTTTTTCGATCAATGAAATTTTTTTCCAAGATATTCCTATAGTAATATAATTGTCATAAAGTGGAGGTAAGCTTTTTTAGGGTAATTTTCAAAGAGAGAAAGTTACAATTAATGAGAATTATATTTGAAAATAGCGAAAGACAAGAAATATATATATATATATATTCGTGTAAACGTGAAGGGTTGCTTCTATCATTTTGAGGGTTGTTCGCCAACTGGCTTTGAGCCAATTTCGAGTGCCAAGGATCGCTTTGAGAATAATATTAGATTTCGAAATTCAAGTCATGCAGGAACTTGTTGTTTTCTTTCATGTCACATTCTTTGAAAAAACGAATAATATTTTCACCAAAAATTACTATATCGATAATCAAATTTAGTAAAATTTTCAGCAAATAAAAAAATCGAATTAAAAAAAATTACTGTAATTTTAGTTTTAAATTGAATTAGAATTCGAATTCAGAAATGAGTAGAAACTACAATTTTCGAAATTCTTTTTTTCTCTCTCACTATTAATTTTTTATGATAGGATTTGTCGAATTAAATTTATGGAGCTCACTTGAATTTTTCCACAATTTTGCCCCATTAGTCCTTTCCGGTGAACCGGAAATAATGCGCCCAGGACAATGTCCCCAGAGATGTTCACGTACATTTTTGCATCCGCTATGGATGTTAAAATAAACAGCAATCCCACTAGCATTTTATCCTGTAAAACAGAAATTATTTGATTAAATTGATTTTCTGTGGAAATCAAAATTGTAAATTAGAAAAAAATGTTTTTTTTAAATGAAGTTCTAATATTAAAAATACCAAAGATGTTTTTGAAAAAAAAATAATAATAAAATATTAAACGAAATAAATAAATTTTAGGAAGTAATTTTCCTTATTAATTTATTCATGTTGAATTAGTAGTAAATTTCACTTGATGTCAGACATCTGTGGAAATTGTCTAAGTAGTTGCCGCAGAAATACTGAGTCATTTAAAGTAAATATCCTTTCAGTATATTAGGGTTTGAAATTATACGCTTCCAAACTTTCTAGGCAAGCAAACGAAGTGCATGAAATGAAAACTTTCTGAAAACTTCATTTAACAAAAATTCTTTCGCAAACTTTAAAGAAACAAGAAAATAAAAGAATTTCCGGTTCTTTCATTTCCAACTTGACAATTAAAATTAAAATGAAACAAAAACAGTAAAATAAATAAATACTAATGAATTATTAGTCTTGTAATTCGAATATTAAATAAGACTAAATTGTAATTTATTTATACGATTTATACTAATAATAGAAAACTTTTTAAATCGAAATTCACCGAAACTGAAACGAGTTTTAAAATAATAGAAAAAGTTCAATCTGTTGAGTAAAAGTTGTTAAATTAGAATCCTTTCATAGAATTTAATTTAGTGTCGGAAACAGGTGCAAAGATTTCACCAATTGTAGCATATTTATGAATTGTAATTAAAATCACCAGGTAAATGGCCATTGAAAAATTTTTAACGCTTTTTGATCTGAATAGTACTTCAATTTTTTTTTCACTTTTGTTCATACATTTCTGGTTGTCTTGTTAAAGACAACGAAACTAGTTTCAGAAACTAGAGTGCCGCTTTATATCGATCCATTGAATGTGCAAACTCAAAAGCTTTGTGATTTCAAGTACCTATACCTATATAGGTACTTGTCAAACAAGAAAATTACAAAAGCAGTGAATCAGATTTTCTACACAGACAGGTGAAAATATATTTTCTTTCAAATAAAGTGTCAAAGAAAAATAATACAAAAATAAATAAACCAAAAATAAATAAATAAACAAATAAAAAATAAGGAAAATAAATAA
>JUFY01022984.1:0-84681 GCA_001855655.1 Leptopilina clavipes | reverse complement strand
TAAAGAAAATAAATAAATAAAATAGATAAAAAATATTTCACTGAACTTTAAACAAATTACTATTATTACTATTGTTGTTATTATTATTATTATTATTATTATTATTATTATTATTATTATTATTATTATTATTATTATTATTATTATTATTATTATTAATTGCCATTATTCACGAATTCATTATTCAGTTTATTTTTGTCATAAAGAAAATTATAGTGAAAACACGTAAAGAACTACGTGATCAAATAATTAAGTTACTTCTTCTTAAAGGGGGGGATCTCAAATTGATCAATTAAATTTTATCTTTCTCGATCTATTTTTATTCTTGTGTTCAAGAAATATATAATATTTACTTTGGAACGCCCCAACCGTTCCGTAAAGTTTTAATTACGAAAAAAGAAATAAAAATTTTTACAACTAAAGAAATATGATACGAAATTAATTTAAATTCAGAAGTTATGAAATTTTAGTTGAAGTTACAAAAAATAAAAATTTCTTGTAAAAATGAATCCTTTGACAAAAAAATTTTTAACAATATAACAATAATAATTGAAAATTATTCATTATGTAAAGTTTTTTTTTGCAATAAAAATATAAAAGGCGACAAATGAATGTCTCGAGGAAAATTGTACAAAGAGAGAAAAATCCTGGTATTTCTGACTAGGCAAAATCGAATAAAATTGTCAGTCAAATACAGGTATCTATTTGCTTGATATCTGAAAAAATTTCCATTTCAATTTCTTTTTTATTGAGAAAAAAAATGAGAAGGAAGAGCTTTCATTTCCATATCCTATGGAATCGATTCCTTCAAGTTTCCACAGTCTAAAATTTTTTTCTGTTTTCTCCTTTTTCTCGTTCTTTTTTTTTTTTTAGGAATGTCATTTGCAAAATACCTCTGTGAACTCATTGAATCGTATAAAATGTCATGGACCACTTTTATATCCCATCTCGCGCAATAAACTCACTGTCTTACACGAGGAAATGGAATTGAATTTGAAAAAATAGAATTCAGAAAAGTTCTTTAAAAAAAAAACAGATTTTTTTCCTATTTGAGTAAAAAAGTTGTTTCTGCAACTTTTAAGTGTTCAATTATTGTTAACACATTAATTTTAGGTGTGTACATTAAAATATATTAATAAGAAAGAATTAAAATTTCAAACTTTTTCAACGATTTTAAAATTCGAAATTTCAAATAAATTAGTATTTATTTTTTGGAATTATCATTTTCAAATTTTGAATATCTATAAAATTATACAAATTTGAGAAAAAATTCTTGAAAATTTAAAATAACTTTTAGAAAAATGAACTCTTGTTAATAAAATAACTCACATACAAAGCAATCTTCTAGTTTAGTCTTCAAAACCAAAGATAAATATAATCACACTTTTAATATTATTTTAATAAATAATTTATATTTAACTGTCACTTTAAATTTTTTACAAAGCGCAGAAGGCGTTCAGAGATGAAACAATCTCACTTTACAAGATATGTATTTAGATATTTTTTTTTAAATTAAAAACTAATTAATAAGCAAATATTCTATATTTACAAATTTCAAATCTATTTTTAAATATATTTTTATATAAAAATTATTAATGACAATTTCTTTCTATTTAAAAAGTAATCAATTTTTTTAATATAAAAAAATTAATTTTTTTCTATCTACTAAGTAATAATTCAATATTATTAATATCAATCAATAATAATAAATAATTTTACTGATAAATAAAATTTTTTTTTTCAGTTTATCATTTTTTTAAATATTTAAAAAAAATTTAATTATATTTTATTCTTCTATTAAAGAGTATAAACAATTTATTTAAATTTTTTTCTCTTTCTTTTTCGTTTCTATGTGGAAATATTATAAATTAATATTTTTTGTTTGTTATTTATTTATATGGAGACATTTATGTATTTCGCGGCACCGAAGTTCTGACTGAACTGAATAGTGAAAAACTGATGGTATTAGCCAAGCAGGAGCAGTGCGCCTGCCTATTCAGAATATTCCTACTTTCCTTTAATTTCTTATCTCGTAATAAAAAACCACTTTTTTTTTCCACCGTATTTCTCCCTTTAACGCATTTCCTTTAATAAATTTTCTTGTTCCCGAAATAAAAGACTTCTTCATCTCTAAAATTAAATAGAACACCTTAATCATGAAAAATAATGTTCGTGTATAAAAAGAAGATCAACACAAAAATATAGTAAAAATAAAAAAAATATTATTTTAATTAAACACATCAGACAAATAATGACTTTAATTAAACAAACGATATCGTAAAACTACTAATTAAGTAAATGATATAGTGAATTTTTGATTATCTTCCCCTTTTCAAACAAACAATTTTTATTTACCAGAATACTAAAATTCTACTTATACAAATTTCAAAAAGAAGTCGACGTTCAATTTTATTTGATTAATTGAAAAAAATTTTTTTTATTTATTAGAATTGAAAAATATTGTTTTTAAACAATTATTTTTAATAATCTCATTAGACTGTAAGGAAATGCAAGCAAAATACACAAATGAGAAACGAATTGTTTGATATTTGCGGCAAACACCTGCATGATACTATCAATCACTATAATTGTTATTCCATCGATCTTCGAAACTACATAGAAACTTTAGAATCATCCCCTTCCATAATTCTTCCTTTTTTCCCATCAAAATTACGTTAAAAGCTTCTTATACTTAAATCAGACACGAATATATTAATTTCATTACAATAGGAAATTCTTTCAATTTCGAATTTAAATTGCACTTTCTCCGAACGGAATCTCAAATAGTTTCCAAGTTCAAAATCCGATTACTTAAAATGAATTCCTCGTTCAAATGGAAATTTGCACACACAAAAAATTATTATTCGACTTCTTTTTTAAATTTAAAATTTTGTTTAATTAAAATTATTTCAACCTTTCATTCCATTACAAACATAATTATTTTAAGAGAGAGGGAAAAAAGATGGGAAATTTGAAAATAGATCATGCTGATCATTTTAAAAAGTAAAAGAATATAAACATGTTTTCCACTGGACTAAAGGCACTCAAAGAAATTACTGTAAAAAACTAATATTTGCAGGGAAAAACGATTGCGTGATAGGTATAATCTTGTTTATAATCGACCGGACAATAAAAATTTAAAACAAAAAGCCCCACGAATATACATAAATGTCTCATCGTTTATAATAATAAATGTATAGAAAAATAATTAATTTGATTTCGAAAATGATTCTTAAAAATCAATAAGTATGTAAAAAAAAAATTGAAACAAAAAAAAGAAATCTATAGAGAATTGTCTAAATATAGAATCGAGTTATTGCGAATGATCATAATGAAAAGCCGGAAGACTACCACTTGACAGTAAATTACTGTCACAATCGACTAATTATATTATTGTTCAACACAACAGTAAACATAGCGTTTTCATTTATGATCAATTCTCAATAAATGATACATGTGTTTTTTTCGCAATTCATCTCTCTATTTCTTTCATTTTTACAAGAAAAAAAAAAGAAAAAATCAATTGCTCATTAATTGAATGTAGTTAATTCTATAGATAATTCCAAATTGAAAATAGAAAATCATTTATACGGATAGAAATGTATTTCGATAATAATCTAATTTGTTTTAAAATTAATCAGAAGGATAAAATTTCAATAAAAAATTTTTCTTGATTTTCTATTTTCATGATGTTAAATTTAAGGGAATTCCAAGGAATTAAATGTAAAAAATATAATAGTGTTTTTATATACACCATTACTTTTGAATAATAGTACTCACAAATCTATTTTCCAATGGACTATCTTCAATTTCCAGTAATTTTTCCTTCAGGGTATCATCAATTTATGGTAGTATCAATCAATCAGTAGTTATAATTTTTTTCCAGTTTCAATCAATTAAATTTTCATTTTCGGAGAATAAATTTTTCCAATCTTGTAATAATTCAAATCCGTGGTATATAACTTTCTGGTAGTTTCAATATTTGGTTATATTCATTTTTAGTAGATCCAAAATGATAGTTTTTTCCTTTCGTTGGTGTAAATTAGCGAATAATTTCTAGTTAGTTTTCATAAATTTCCATTGATTTTTTTTTATTTTCTGGTTGTTTCAATTGAAGACGATTCCAATTAAACTGTAGTTTTAGCTAATAAACAATACTATTTTCATGAAATGTTTCAAATAATGGTTTCTTTCAATTATTGATACTTACAATCAAAAGTATTTTTCAAATCTGGTAGATTAAATCTCATTTTCACAGTGTGATAATTTAATGGTACTTTCCGTTAGTTTCTAATGATGCTGTTTTGAATAGTAGTCCTAATGGTAGTTTGTATCTCCAATGACTTGTTTCTATTTTCAATCGATGAGAATTCTACAAAAAAAAATGATAACAATCACCAAAAAGATTATTTTAAATTTTGGAAAAATAACAAACAATGAAAAATACAACAGTAAAGAAATATAATAAATTTTTATCATCGATACTTACAAATTTGCTCTTTTTGTTTTCGATACAAAACTTCCAAAACGACACTCTCGATTGAAAATATAATGTTAATAAATAATAAAAATTACCAACGTCAGCTTCCTTTTCCACAACTCCTTAAATTCAAAATAAAAAAGAATTAATAAATAATTTGGAATAACAGGAAGGAAAAATAACAACCAGAAATATATCTTTGAACTTGTATTATTAGGGTAGTATTTTTTTTTTAAATTACAGCCCTAAATTTTCACATCGTAGTGACATTCAAATAGATCCTAGGCAGTTTTTCGTAACGTGATGTTACTTTTTTTTTGTTTCATACAAAGGTAAACGACTTAAAAACAAGATAATATGTATAATATATTTAATATATATATATATATATATTTTTATATATATATATTTTTTTATGTATAGCTTCGATTTTCTCATTCATAACAATAATATGATGAAAAACAATCATCAATCAATCATAATGCGAACAATTTATTTTACAGAAAAGTTATATTTCGACTTATCGAAAAAAATAAAGTAATAAATTGATATTTTTAAATGTAGAATAATAAATAAAATACTAAATGTAAATAATGGATATTTACAAGTTTTGTAAATGGCAAAAAGCTATAACAGAGTCAGAGTTCTTTCATTTCGTAAATTATATACCAATGAATTCTTTTGCTTGTTCCATAACGAATAATTTTTATTTTTTTCTATCATAAAACACTGCAATTTGACATTTAATACCTGATTTACAATTATGTCACAATTCCTATATAATATATGACGAAACGCAGTCATTTTATTCAATTTCCCAATTTATATTATTTTTTTAGTTTCTAGAAGGGAATTTTTTTAATGTAAAAAAGTAAATATCCTTTTCATATAATAAAGAAAAGGATATTTCATTAATTTTTTTTTCTTCTGAAACAAGCAAAAAATTCCAGAGAAAGACCCACAAATAATAATGTACCAGCGTGAATGTTTATACTGCTCTATCATTAATTAATTGTTAATAATATTTTAAGGGAGTGCTACGACAATCAGACTTATAAAATCTGATAATAAAAAAAATCTCGTGTCTTTACTCTCTCTTTTTTTTTCCTCTTGGAGAGAAATATTCTTTCAACAAAAAGAAAAGTTAATAAATAAATGCATAAATGACGAAATAATAAATAAATAAATCTAACATTTTCATCTTTTCTTTTTTCAAAGAGTGCGTTATTACTTATTAGAAATCACAGTTAATAAAAATTATTGCCTTACGACAAAATACAAGTTGAAAATTAATAGACACGAGATTAAGATAAAAATATCATAAAGATTATCGAAACTCTCCCAAAAAAATTTTGTTGCTTTATTTCTTTTTCTTTGTGTTTTTTTTTGTCCATTTTACCTTTTTTAGTTTTATCTAAGTCCCACGACAATTACTAATAAATTTGTAGGACACTCCAACAATCCTATAAACTACCAAAAGATTATCTAAATTTTTTCTTTTATTTTAAGAAATCGCAACGTTTAGTATAGTAAATACCTATATACAACTTGACAAAGTGTAAATTCTGTACTGGCTGCCTACATGATTTAGTTTACGAAACTTAAATAGAAAAAAAACATCTCCAAATTTTACCTTCTCTGATTATTCAATTTACGGAGAACAAATTTTTCTCCAATTTTTCATCAGTTTCATAATTCTCAATAGAAAATTAATTCCAAAGAGACTTAATTTTTTTTTCTCAATGACAATTAAAATTAATAAAAAAATATTTTTAAAAAATCTTAATAAAGAAACTACAGTGTAATAAAAAATTATACAGTAAATAGTTATTCAACTTTTTGTCGTAAATTGAATTTGAGAAAATAAAATTTCGAGAATAATTTTTTTACGACTCAAAAATAAAAATAAATGAGAGAAATATTTCATTTCATGTTGCTTTCTCCAAAGGAAGGCAAGATTCAAGATGAAAATTTAAATAAGAAATAATCTAAAATTCTACATAGTCATCATTTAAACTAAATGTCTCATCATCATTCGTATCAATAGAATTGAATAAAAATATATCGATATTTTTTCAAAAATATTTACAATGTTTATCTAAAAAAAAAAAAATAACTATCTTTCCATCAACCGTTAAAATTAAATAAAAAATAATCTGAATAACTGAATGAAATATTTCAATCAGAAAAACAAAAAAATTATCGAAGAATAACATTAAATTTGTCATCACAACACCGACTAAATATCATTCTTTTTTTTTTTTCTTTTGCTAAAAATTAGCAAAGCATTCTAAATAAAAAAAAAAGAAAGTTCATTACTTCAAGCACCAATAAATTTTCAATAAAGGAGCGTTAAAAGATTAAAAAACAAAAATTAAAAAAAAAATTAATTAATTTCTAATACTATAAGTTTAAGAATCATTAATTTCCATTCAGTTTGAGATTTTTTTTTTTGTGACACTTAATTGTTTCATTCTGTCTACTGATTAATTGTGCACAGCTATGAAGTTTCAAATTATACACCAAGTTTTGACAACTTTTTTTTTTATATTTTCTAGAAGAGATGTATAAAAAAAATGATTTTAGCTGCAAATATTCGAAGCATTAGTTTGTAAATCTCTTGTCCTCACATTATCTTTTACGAATGACTTTAGTTACTCCTCGAACTGATATTCTCGTATTAAATTAGTGTCACGTACAAATTTTCTTTTTTTTTAATTCATTGAAGACTGGAAATAATAACAATAATAGACATTTTAACCAGCATCTATTAAAACTTCCTCTCCGCAATGAATTAAAAACACGTCCTTAAATTATATTAAAAATTTAATTAAATTCACTTGTAATTTAATTAATGTCAACTGTTTTTTTAATTAATATAAACTATTTTAATCAATATAAAATTTTAAATAATATAAAATTTTAATTAATATATAAAGTTTCAATTAATATAAAGCTTTAATCAGCATAAACAGTTTTAATAAATTTTAAACTGTTTTTAATTAATCTATTCTGATTTTACACTAATTTAATTTAACTAAACAAGAATGAATAAAATTTTCTATATTGAAAATAATAAAAAAAAAAAATTAATAAAAAAAACAAGAAAATATTAAGAAATATAAAAAAAATTACTCTCGAATTCTTCAGAAGATCAAATCGAAGAGTCTCTAAAATATATTTCTATATATTTATATATATGCTTCTTACACATTTCAGTCTATTAATCTTCGACTTCAACAGCCATTGGATATTCGTAATTTTTTTCTTCTCTTTTCTTCTTCTTCTTCTTCTTCATCTTCTCATTTGTTCGATTTACTGTGGTGGTGGTTGTGGTTCAGCGGGATTTGGATACGGTGGAAGGAAGGAATAATTTGGATAAGGAGGTGGAGGATGTGGAAATGGGGGATAATATCCAGGAGGATGTGCGGAAGGTGGTGGAGCGTAACTTCTATGCATATAGGGATCCGCAGCTGGTGGTCCATGGAATGGTGAATACATACGAGCGTAATCGGCTGGTCCACCGTAAGCTGGATAGCCCGGAGCTGATCATTAAAATGCGTTAGATACAATATTTTCATCCGTAATTATTAATTATGAAAATTTATAATTACAATATGTATTTTTTTAATTATTAGCAATTAGAATTAATAATAATTACCATTATTATTGTTAATAATTATTTAATTATTAGTAATTGTAATTAATAAATAAAAAAAGTATTCAAAATATTAAGTCATTTACGTGTAAAATAATAACCAATAACTATTTATTTAAATAATAAATAAATGATTATAATATTACCAGCGAGTGATCTGTATAATACTAGCAAAAAACAATTATAATCTTTAATTAACATTTAATTATCTTAGGTAAATTAATTGACATTTCCAAATATTTAATCGAACTTCCACTTTATTGAAAATTCAACTAGTTTTCTTTGGAGAATTTAAAATCAAATTTGATGGCTGAATGTCACTTTTCTTGAAAATTCAATTTCACTTGGTGAAATAAATTCTAATCTTGAAGTTTTAATAATCAAAAAAATTAAATTAATAAATCAAAAATAAAACGATCAGAGTGTTTACTGAAAATTAAATTCAAAATTTCTCTCGACTATTTTTTTTATTACAAAATTTGGCTTTTTTAATAAAAAAAAATTGATTTTGTAAAACTTTGTACCAATTACAATACTACAAAGTTGGATTTGAAATTATTCCACGGGATCAATAGACACTCTGATAAAATCACTGGAAAAAAATTTTAATTGAAGGAAAAAATCGCTACTTACTGCCAGGAGGATAAGCAGCTGATGATCCAGGAGCTGGTGGATAATGTTGAGCGTAGGGATCGTACGGGGCAGGTGGATATGGTCCCGGATATCTCGCAGCGGTCGGATGAGTAAAGGCAGTAGAGGGAAGATTTTCATCTCTGTTTGCAGTTGTACTCGTCGAAGTGCCACTTGCCGCAGTGTCAATTGTTTTCGTCTCCTTGGCGTCAATTGGCGGTGGATTTAAACTGGGAGGTGGTGCAAATGTATTCGCCGCTTTATTCGTCACTGGTGTTTCATCAGCTGGCTTTGGTAAATCAGTTTGTGCTTGAGCCTTTGCGCCTTCCTGTATCTGTCTTGGATTATTCGACTGTGGTGGTGGTCCAGGGAAATAACTTCCATAAGGAGTACCCAATGATCTCGATCTAGGATCTGCATAATCATAATACCTGGGATATTGTGCGTAGGGATAGCCCTGCGAGACACCATGAATGTCCGGTTGGGGAAGTTCTAAGACACTCGGCTCCACGCCCGTCGAGACACTTGCACTGCCAGGTGTCGGGACAAGCGGTGAATCGGAACCGTCTCGAAGATTTTTGCTCGTATTCGGCGCCTCCACATTGCGTTGCATCGATGTCGATTGCGAGACAACTGATGAAGTTTGCTGAATTGATGATTGAACGGGCTGAATGGAAGCAGGCGTTTGACTAATCTCATCCGTTACGCCACCAATTATGGAACTGTCCTTCATTTGTTGTTTTCCAAAAGTGGCTTGGAATTGACTTCCTGATGAATCAGGAATGTCTTTCGGTTCAGGTAGTGGTTTATCAATTTTCGTAATTGGTAATTCCGGTTGCTGTACATTGTCAGTTGGATAAGTTTGAGATTTCATTTGCGAAGACTTTTGATTTGTGGAATGAAGAGGACGAGAGGGACGGTTATATTCATTGGAACTCACCTCAGCAACGACGTCTTCAAGTCGAACTTCCTCGACTCTTTGATCGGATCTTAATGAACCATCCGAGGAATTTGAATTATCGCCGAGCGATGCTTGATCCAGTGGTTCTTGCTTTACTCTCGGTAGCCTCGAGAGTGAAACTTGATTCGTGAGATTCATTTGACTTGTATAAGGTTTTGCAGTCGCTGTAGCAACTGGTTTCGATCGTTTCGCTGTTTCTTTGTCAGCAAACGGTCTGTATCCTGGGCCTGGATTCGATTTTGGCGATGGTCGCGTACCTTGTGCACTTGATGAAGATTTTGGTATTATTGAAATTGCCGAATTGTTGCGCAACGGAAAACCGACTTCGGCTTTGGAATTTCTTTGCATCATGGACGCCAAACCTGAAATGAAGAAAAATGGTTAAATAAAAATTAAATTTTTCTGGGGATTTTTTTTTTTAAATTGTACAAACCTTTCTTGGGTTCATCTTCGCGTTTTTGTTGATTTAATTTAAGAGCTGTTCGAATGGCGATAATTTTGCCAGACTCAAGTTGCATGTAAATGCCCTTGGGACTCTTGAGTACCATGACGCGTTGTCCAGCTTTGAGAACAATACTGCCCTTGTCTGGTGAATTAGTGGGAATGACGACGTCCAATGGAAGTGTCATTTCTTGAGCACTCATTCCTTGCCTCTGCCAGACTTCGGCAGGAATCCATCGACTGCCGGTAACACTTCTGGGTCCAACGCCTTCAACTCCTCGTTGTTGCATTGGTCTCACAGAAGCGACAGGTTTTGGCGTTGGTCCCATATCACCAGCTGCTGGACTCATCGGCCCTTGGGTCATTCCACCACCACCTCCGCCGCCTCCTGCACCCGCACCCCTAATAGCTCTAATTTGTAGTCCTCCGGCTAAAAATTCATAAAAAAAAAGTTGTATAAAATGTTTAAAGAAAAATTTATTTTCAGCATATTTAAATTTTACCTCTAGTGGCAGTATTTCCAGGAACGTAATTATAACTCGGACGAGAGCATGTAGCGGCCATTTTTTCCAATTCATAACCTCGTCGTGCCAAACGCTTTTCAGCCTGACTGAGCTTCTTGTCCTTACGATCAACAAGAAGACTCTCATGATGAAACGGTTGTTTTGTCAACAGGGAGGAATGTTTCTCCAAAACCGTGTGCATCACTTCATCACTATAACTATCCTTTGCCTGGGAAAAGTCCTGAACTTGGCTGTCTTCCTCCCAATCCCAAGAGAGCGTGGTTGCTTCCTTCAATGAAAGATGAGCATCCGGATTGCACTGATCAACGACACGATCTGCCATTCCTTGTTTACTAATTTGCCTATCATAAATTTTTCTCTCTAAACAATTGTCAGTTACTAATCGATATACAAAACACGGTTTCTGTTGACCATAACGATAAACACGACAAACGGCCTGTGTATCATGACACGGATTCCATGAGGCGTCAAATACAATTGCACGATTAGCTCCAACGAGATTAATTCCCAACGATCCAGCTCGCGTTGACACCAGGAATAGATGTATTTTTGGATTAATGTTAAATTCATTAATCAATTTCTCTCTTTCCAATGCACTTGTACTGCCATCCAATCGATAATAATTCACATTTTTCACCCAAGCGTCCGTTGTGCCATCGGGATATTTAAAATTATTTCTAGCTAAAAAGTCTTCTATGAGATTCAGTGTGAAGAGTGATTGGGAAAATGCAAGAACACGATCTTCGAGGCGTATCGCTTCCTCAAGGATACAAAAGAAAAGTGACATTTTCGCTGATGATTCAATTAATCCCGGTACGTAGCCTTTCATTAATTCGGTGGCCTGAAAAAAAATGTTTTATAATAAAATGAAATTGTTTTTTAAAATTGAAGAATAAAATTAAAGAACTTACCCAATCGTACGGTATTCCAGGATCCTCTTTTCCAGAAGGAGAACATTTAAGATCCTTCTCCTCGTCTTTGGTAAGATTTTCATCATCCGACTTTTCTTCTTTCTCCTTCTCGACAGTCTCGTCTTTCTCCTTCTCATCGTCCTTTAATGAATCAATTTGATTCATTGAATTACTTCCAATACATGGGTTCATTGGTCGTGGCATTGATGTTGAATCCGGTCCAGTGTAACCACCCCTACCGCCGGCATTATTCGGCATCAATGGTTGACTCTGAACTCCAATACTGTTCATCGCATCCTTTCCACTTTGCATATGAATACCAGTATTTCCGCGAGGTGTTTTCGAATCATCGGATCTTTGATTCCCAGAATATTCAAATCCTTGATTCTGATAATTTTGCTGTGGAAAGTAATTATTTTGGAAACGATTTACATTCGGTTCACGGAAATATGTGTCATTACACTGATCCTGTCTGATGTTTTGTGAATAATTCTGCTGCCAGAATGGATCATTTGAGTTTTTAAATTGTGAACTTTGATTTGGATGATTACCATCGTTGGAATAATTTGGCATCACTGATGACGAAGATGGACGTGATTGATTTTGCGTTTGATAGTTTTCATTTGGATTGGCGCTTGATGTTGACGTTTGACAAGCACTCGATGTCGAAACAAAATTTTGATTCTGTCCATCGGAATTCGGATACATTTGACTATTCTGCGTGATCGAGGGATTTTGCCCTTGCGTTGCTGGATAGAGATTCGATCCCTGATTCTGTTGATTTAGAGGATAGCGATGACCCTGTATTTGTCCCGGAACAGATCCAGATTGTGCGGAATATCCAAGATTCGAAGAAGACGGTCTCTGTGGCATTTGATTCTGATATCCATGATTTTGTGGAGTGGGATTAGTTTGGTTTCCGGAATAAGCACTCTGCTGTAAATTTTGACTCGCTGGTATTCCCTGATGTCCCTGATTCGGAGCTATTGCTTGATTTTGTCCCATTCCCTGATTTGGATTTATTCTCTGATTTGGATTCATTTCCTGATTGGAAGCTATTCCTTGATTCGCATTCTGTCCGTAGTGCATTTGATTCGATGTGGGTGGAACGTTGGCGAAATTGCCCGTCTGTTGATTCGAACCAAAGCCAAGAGCAGGTGACATTGATGGAGAATTTGAAACCATCTGATTTTGTGTATAACCATGACCTTGATTTTGCATCCCAATGTTTTGATTCTGTTGATTCTGTTGATAAGGTCGCGACTGATTTTGTTGATTCTGACCAAATTGTTGATTGGCAGGAGTATTGCCACTTGCTTGTTGATTGGGTCCATAATTAATCGAAGACGATTGATTCTCATTTCTTGGATAATTCGCATTAGCTTGCGATCCAGAGGGATAATTTTGATTCGTATTGCCCGCTGGGAATGACGAATAATCCGAAATTGGTGTCTGATTGGGCAAATGTGGGGGAAAATTTGAATTTTGATTTTGGACTTGTGGATAATTTTGCTCTTGATTAATACCCGAATAATTGCGACCTTGATCCTGATAAGGATAATTTTGTCTCGGATAAATTGCAGGCGCTTCGAAATTATTTCCCTGATTTTGTTCGGCTCGAAATTCAGGATTAGCGGGCGCTGGGAATCTTTGATTATTCCGATTTGTTGATTGATCATTGCCCTGAATGTAATTCTGTTGATTTGGATAAGTTTGATTGGAATTATTATTATAGCCTGGAGTACCTTGTGGATATTGTTGAAAATTTTGATTTCCAAATCTCTGTTGATCTTGATTATTGTAAAAATCGCCAAATTCACCCTGTGAATTATCGCTTCGATAATAATTATTCTGATCATTTTGCTGATAATTCTGATATGGATACGAATTTGATGAATTGACATTTGGAAATGGTGGTGCATTCTTTTGTCCTGGGAAATTTGGTAAACTTCCTGATTTCGTGGAATTACTGCTGGCGTCACCATCGACTATGTCACTACTGGTTGTTGATGATGAATTCGGTTGAACACTCGCAGCGGGTTTATTCTTGAGTGTTTTCTTTCCCTTTTTACCTTCGCCTTTTGGTTGACGTGCTTTTGATCGTTTAACACCGCCGGGTGGAGTTTTTTCACCAATTGTCTCTTCCAAATCGAGATCGTCCTCTTCATTGGCCTGTCGTTTGCGAAGAAAATGATAGAGAACGTCGGGATGATTCCAAATTTTGCAACAGACTGCAAATGCTTTGAGAGGATTGGGTACTGCTCGGGTCTTTACCACTTGATTCATGAAAGTATCGTAGAGTTTACGTTGATGGGGTGTCATTCTGACCAGGAGGATGTATTCTTCTTTTCTTGGCAATGATATTTGCAGAACGGAATGGGATCTTCTTTGAACGAAACCTTCGAGAAGTGCGTGTAAAACGTGAGCTCGATATCTCATCAATCGAATATCCTGAGGTGTCGAGTCAATACATTGACCATTTTGAATGGGTCTTTCAAACATGTTGCAAAATTCTGCCTTGGTACCTAAATAATTTGGTCTCACAAAATCGACCATGCACCAATATTCCAATAAATTGTTTTGCAATGGATAACCAGTTAAAACAATTCTACGCTTCGTTCGCATTTGTTTCAAGGCTAAACTGATGCTAGCGTGAGAATTCTTGATCCTGTGTCCTTCGTCACAAATTACTAAATCCGGTCCAGGATTCACTAACGCAGTGTGCATCTCCTCCAATAGTCCTTTATTCTTATCGTCTTCCTCAGTGTCCACATCCTTCACTGGTTGGCCACGTTTTCGTTTCGCTTTGTTAGCTTTCTTCAATGATAATTGCCTGTACAATTCATAACCAATTAGTAAAACACCTCCATTTTTCTGCCAGTCTTTAATCACCTTGGATCTCGCTGTCATTGTTTTGTGCGAATCATTGAGAATATGAAGTCGAAAATGACGAGGTCTTATTTCCAATCCAGCAGGAGCATCCACATTAAATGGTGTTTTCACTTTTTCCGCCTTCACATCTGGAAATTCTGCATTCTCATCTTTCTTAATCGTTTCCGCAATTTCCTTTTTAATTTGTAAATCGGCTTCATTTTTCGGTTCTTGCTTACCGGAATCAAAATTATATCCCTGGGCTGGATTTCCATAGTTGAACATCGAAGGATTCATTCCTGGATTAATTGGAGGGTTCATTGAAGGATTTCCCGGTGGATTCATTGAAGAATTCACTGTTGGAGTCACAGGATTATTCATTGGATTCGGTGGAGGATTCATCGGATTCACCGGTGGATTCATAGGATTTGTTGATGGATCAATTCCAGGATAAACTTGTCCAGGACGATTTTCCATTCCCGGATAAATTTGCGACTGTATTTGATTGGGATACATATTTCCAGTTGGATTGTTCATTCCGAAATTATTTGATGGAGTCATGGAAGGAAAATTCGGCACAGAACTAACATTGGATCCATAAACAGAATTTGGATTTATATTAGCATGGAAATTAGGAGTGAGAGAATTTTGTTCCATACCTTTATTAATGATACCATCGGGTCCAAATCCAGGCATTACATTATGAGCGTTATACTGATTTTGAAATGCATTATCATGCAAAATATTCTGATTCTCTTGGGCTAATTGATTCGTGGCTTCAGATGTACTTGAAAGATCACTGTGGCTTCCTTCCTCCTTGACCTCTGGTTTGATATCGGTACCGGGTTCGGTTTTAATGTTTGTTTCTGGTTCGGGTTTGGGTGCATCAGGATCTTCATACGGCAACCACATGTTGAATTCGGCTAACCAATTTTGCAGAGTATTGATTGGCATAATACAGAGAACAGTTTTGGCTGTTGTGCATCGAAAAAAGATATCACAGAAACTGGCAACTTGGAGTGTTTTGCCTAAACCCATACTGTGAGCGAGAATACAACCAAAACCGGAACTTGTCTTGTATCTATCGATACTCTCAACAATATTGTCGAAAAGAAATCGTATCCCACCGATTTGATGAGGTTTGATGATTCTCGCGACTTGTGGCGCGAGAAAAACGTCTGGTTCCGTTTCTGGATGACCAACGTTGATAAGCACACGGCCGTGTTCATCGGGAACGTTGTAACGATCATTGGTGTGCATTCCTGAATTTGCAGGATCGTCATCGTTGTCAGTTTCCTCACCTCCACTTGGATCGCTCAATACTATACAATCATCGTCTGAACTCTCGCTCGAACTCGATATCGTCACTACATCCTTACCTTTCGCTGGTTTCGGCATTTTTTGTACAGTTGTCATTTTTTTCATTGTATGCAATTGTTTCTCACGCAATTGTTCATCCGCTTCCGCATCCGAGAAATCGGAATCTGAATAATACTCTGATCTGTCAGTTGGTTCCTTCTTAGGAACCACTGGAGAAATACTTACGGATGGTGTCATCATACGAATTCGCTGTTGCAGCATACTTGGCCCGCTGGATTGTTTGCTCGGTACTCTCGATATTGAAGTTTGTACACCTTGGAAAGCACCGCGACCTTTCTGCCACTTCATTCCGTCCATGGGCCTTCTCATCTGTCCCGATTGTACTTGACTTGAACTTTGTGTGCCCGCGCCAGAGCCGGAGTTCACTTTGAGAAGAACGGTGCTAGGAAGGCGGACCTGAGATGACGAAGGTGAAGATTGTGAAATAGTAGTGCCTGCTTGATTTTGTTTACCTTGCAAGAGACTGATAACGCGTGTTTGGGTTTTACTATTTTGTCGATTAATTGCTATTTGACGTTGTACCTCACGTATTATTTTTTGCTGTTCCTGAACACGACGTAGACGTTCCATTTCCTGTCGTTGAGCCGATAGTGTTGCCTCGTCAAGTTGAGTTTCGTCCATAACCTCACGAATATTTCGCCTCATGTTCGCCAATTTCTTCTCCATTTTCGTCTCACATTCGGACGTTGAATCGTCATCATCGTCGTCTATTTTTTGTTTCTTCATCGCTGACTCTGAACCATCGGAATCTGCATGTCTTTTGTGACCATCCTCGTCTCCCGATTGAGTCTCACTTTTCTCAATCTCATCCTCGTCGTCCATTTCCTTTGATATTGACTTCCCGAGAAGATCTGCTTCTGTCACCTCTTGACCCTCGATTGGCGCACCTTAAAAGAAATTTAAAAAATTATTTCCAAATTTAAAAAAATTGAAAATGACAGTATTTCATTAATTTGAGCAAAAAATTGAAAAACTCACCTTCCAAAGGGAGAGTATCTAAAATGTTTACACCATCAACGTCATCATCATCGTCCTCGATTTCGTCGTCATCTAAAGGCGACGAACCTCTGAGCTGCCTTTCTGAATCCATTCTGACGCCAATTTGCGAATCAATTGTTTCATCTAAATCCATATCGTCTGCTGAACATTCTGCATGCAAATCATCCATTTCATCAAGATGAAGGGGTCGATTTTTCTTCTCAATATCACCGTCAGATAACTCGCCACTAGAATCATCGGAACTTTCGTCATGAAGACGGCGTGATGGACCACCAATTGGTGTCAAATTGACACTCATTGATGCATCGGGTGGAATTACATTTTGCTCGGGAATTCGAGCTGTGCCACGGGGTGTGACTCTCTCGATTGTCACATCCCCGATTCTAGTCAAAAAACTATCCAAACTGTTGGACATATTGACTATCTTATTAATAAAGCTCTTTTGTTAAACTAAAATTACATTATTGACAATATTTCCGTTTCCTCAGTCAATCGATCAAGTTGGATGATCATCTGGATTTCTCCCGTTTCCTAACTAATTACTGGCTGAAACAAAATTTGTTAGGTGAAAATACACATCATATTGTTAATATAAATTCTATTTTATGAAAAATAAATCTTTCGTTTCAAAGTTTCTTTATTAGATTTAAAATTAAGCATTTTGTTTTTAGATTAAAAAGCAAAGATTTTTGATACATATTTAGATAAAGATTTTCTTTGTGTCTTTATAAGGTCCAGAGGTGAATGACTTAATCGTTGATAAATGTAGTCATATTTCAAATTAAAATAATTTTTAATAGTTTTAATAAGATAGCTTATTCATTCATAAACTTAAGATTCGCATGCAACTCTTGAGTGATCATGATTTTTCGACGAAACTGATATCTTTGTTTTCAAACACACGATTACGAAATAAACATTGGAATTACAGGTATGTAATTAGCCTTCTGTAAATAGTATAAATTGTCTAAATAAATAATTAGTCAGATCATCCAATTTATCTTTAAATTACAATCAAAATTTAATCTTAAGAAAAAAATGTCAATATCACAAAATATATATAAATGCGAAAAAATATTAGAATTGTCATTTTTTAATTGTCAACAACAATTGTAACTCATGTCAATTATAATATTATTAAACAAGTGTAATTAAAAAATTTAATTTCTAAAAAGACAAAGTTACTATTTTCCTACTACTACTTCTTTACATCCCTAACACATCTAATAACATAATAATGCATAAATATTTTCATACCTGTTAAAATTGTTGATAAACTTTTTAATTCCAAAGATTCCATAAAGCTAAAAACAGCCTTGAGTAAAAATTCTAGTGACACAATAAAGCAAAAATAATTCTCGAAATATCATTCGATGGACGAGACGATTCTGTGTATTGTAGAAACACGAATATCTAGATTATTGAAGCTGAGAAAGCACCAAACTCACTAAATGTAATTGTATTTCAAGGATCACTTCGGGAATACTTTTCATCTTCGGAAGATGAATTCAATGCTAAAATTTCAAGTCCAATTAGTGGTATCGAGTACATCGTCCTTTACTTGAATCGGGGTGGGATCTGTCAATTGGGGATAGAACAGGGTAGAAGCAGACACAAAGTTTGTTTTTCGTCAACCACATCCGGCGATGAGAAGCACAAAGTATTGCAAAAATGATCTGTACTATTTTAGATGAATTGGACAAATTGTGAAACTAAGTTAACAACGAGAACGTTGATTTCATTACTTATTAATTAAGAATTAAATATAATGACACGCATACACGACGGACGCCATAGCGTCGTTGTTCGCCGCGATGATCACCGTTCCACCAATGTCTGAAAATCACAAGTGACTCTCTTTCCAAGAATTATGAGAAAAGTTCTATATCCTCCATGGCACTCTCCTTTATTCTTGAAACTATTTAATACTATTGTATAATTGAAACACAGTCAAAATACTTGAATAATTGCTCGCACAACTAGGTGATTCTCACTTTCCGCGGCATTTTTTTAGTCAAACTTTTACCACTGAGTGTACCCCGGACAGACGCTCGCCATTTTGTTTTTCTTTATACTTGTGTTACGCACTTCCGCTATCCGGTTTAATTCAACTATGGGGAATAAGTTTATTATTTTTCTCAATTTTAATCCTAACATTGATAAATTTTAAAGTTAATCAATAAATATAAGGAATAATTCATTTATTTAATTAGTTTCATTCAAAACTAATAATAAAGGTATGATTTTCAAATTTTCGGCAATGTTGACATTTTGAGGTTAAGTTGTCAATTCATGTTTTTGCAACTTAAACAAAATAAAGTTATTAACAAGAAAGGTATTTACAGAGTAAAAATAACACTTTTGAAAGAATTTACCATTTATTTTTTCAATAAAACACTAAAAAACAAACAAAAATTTGTTAAATCTAATCGGTTGTATACTGACAGATCAACAAAAGTTGATTCACAATACATTCACAGACATCATTTTTTAATTTTATCCCACGTGAAAAATAAATATCATCAATTCGCCGATTCACAAGCATCAATCCAATCATTATAAACATCTAAAGGTTCAGATAACAAATTTATAGTTGTCTGGAAATCCTCCGAACAAACTCGACATGATATTCGAGCAGTATTCCGCGATTTATCCCTGAAACATAAAAGAGAAATCAATAAAATTTAATAAATAATCATGAAATTAGTAATGAGTATTAAATATAAATAATAACTTACATTTTTACATCACAAGATTTTTCGTGATTACAAAATGGGCAATTAAATTGGGTATCTAAAGGTTCAATCGCTTTTCTCTTTGGTGGTGGCTTTCTTTTACTTTTTCTTCGACCCATTATTTACGAAACACTATTATGCTTTAAATAATAATAATTTTTTTTAGTTTAAATGACACAATGATTGTAAAACGCGTCTTTTATCGTTGTTATGACTTTACTGATTTCACTTTCTCATATGGCAACAAAATAATTGTCTTGAGCTTTGAACTTTCACTGTAAGATGACACTGACAAATAATACTAATTTTACACATATTTTTTTCTTTTTTAATAATAAAAATGCTTAAACTAAATACTGATTATAAAATACGATTGTTTTCAAAAATTATAATATATAATTCACTAAATAATTGGAATAAATTCTATTATGACAAAAACCTAGTTTGAAGCTGCCGCGAAATTCTTATTTGCTAATTCTAATCCAATGAACTTTAAGGTATTTTATTATCTTTATTAATTTACTTGTATTTATACATTTAATGGAATTAATATGCAACTCATATTAAGAAAAAATTGTTTATTTAATTCCTCTTTCATAATTGAAAATAAACAATCAGTTATTTATGTTCGATTCAATTTATTTTTTTTTAATTCTTTTGTTGTCGTCTGCTCTTTGACCAATCAGAATTATTCTTTCATTACCGCCAATAAGCGCCATCTATGCAAATCATCAAAATAACCTAACCTAGTTAACATGTACGGTGCGTGATAGTTTTCTCTGGTTTTTTCAGTTTTATATTAATCATTTTATACAGTTTTTATATAATTTTATACATTATTCTATAGAATTAATATAAGGGATTCATATTAAAAAGAAAATTAAATGTTAATTGCAGTGACATAAAGAATTTTACACGCTTTTTAAAACTTGAGTCAGCGATTAAGAAACGACATGAGTGACGAGTATCAAATGTATGAATTTTAATTCAACTTTAATCATTAATTAAATAGTGATACGTTTGTTGAATAATTACACAACTAATTTAACAGAAAAGTATCAACTGCATTTCCTTCAGTCAAAGATGCAAAAATAGTCTACGATGTGATTAGTGTTGATAAAGGACCACGAAGAAGTGGTAGTACAAGAATTTTAAGTGTCAACGACAATTCTCTGGAAGCGTGAGTTGTTTACTTTATTTAAAAATGATAAAACTGTTAAATCAAATGTCTCTTAATCATTAAATATAAATTATAATGTGGAAAAATAATCAAATTCATAAAATTTAAACCAAAAATGAAAATGTAATTATTTGAATTTTATCAATTTTATTCACAATAAGTTTTACTGGAAGAAATGTTTATTTACAGAACATTTACTGGACAGAAGGCAAGCAAATTGCGAACAGCATTAACATCATATTTTGATAGCTTACTTCTTGTCTTAGATACAATTACAGAATTTAAACCAGAAGATTATTAACAATTTAAAAATATTTTACAATTAATTTTCTATAAAATGTCTGAACATACGCCAGCTCCTTATGCACCGAGATCAGTTTATGGATATGCATTATACATAGGTTCAAATTTATTAATATTACTTTATTTAATTTGGGCATTTGTTCCCGAAGATTTTTTAAACGATTATTTAGGTTTGACTTATTGGCCATCAAAATATTGGGCAGTAGCTATTCCCGTGTGGGCAATATTCGCGATTTTATTATTTGGATTTGTTATTTATCCTGCGATTAATATGCTACTTACTCCAGATATTGACGATATAAGAACAATCACTGATAAATATTCCATTTTGGAATGTAAAACTGTTACTGGTGGCATTCCGCCAATTTCTGACATACCGATAACAAACGTTTGTAGAACTTTGTACTTGCCTGATGATAAAGAAACTGAAAAAATTTAAATAAAATAGATTTCAAATTATTAAATTAATTTCAAGTAGATTTCAATTTTATACATTTTAAAATTAATTTCTATCCGATTTTTGGTTTTAAATTTTGCATATAATTTTTTTTTCATGTTTTGTTTATTTATAAAGTTTGTATTGATATAAACAGTTTCTTATCCACATTATTGCGAAAGTTCAGCGATTAAATAATCAAAAAATTCAATAAGAACGATCTGAAGGAAATTCAGTTTATTTTCTACTTCAACAATGAACGTATTGGAGGTAGAAGACATTTCTAAAGATGCAAGTGTGTTTAATTGGGAAAATTATTCAAAATCGGCAAATAAAAGTCATCATTTAATTAAATTGATTGAGGAAATCATTTTGAAAAATGAGAAATTCTATAGCGTCGAACTTGTTTCTGAGAAAGATCTCGAAAATTATCAAAGGTAAATTTATGAAAATTTAATTATAAAATTATTATTCTAAATACTTTAAAAACTTAAGCTTTAATGTTTAATAATTTTAATCAATTATTTGAAAATAGAGATACTGTACAAATTGTGAAATCTTTTAGATTTTTCGACGAAAAAAGGAAATATTTTCCTTTATTTCAATCAGTAACGTGGCATTGCAATGAAAATTCAAAGAAACTGGATATTAAAAATATTGAACCATTGAAAATTATTGAAAAATTACCTTGTAATACTTTATTACATCTGGCAGCAAGATACTTAACGTCAAATTCCGTTAAAACAGTTTTAAATCGTGCGAATGAATTGAATGTGAAAAATATTTTCGCCTTACAAGGAGGTGAGCTTTAGATTAATTCATTGATATGAATGAAAAATCTAAATTAAAAATATAGAAATTTGTTTTTAGTAAAAGAAAAAATTAAAAGTGAGCAAATTTGTATTAATTATTTATTAGAATTTGTTCCCTTCTTGTTTTTTCCTATTTGTTTAAATCAAACTTCTCAATTTTTAATTTGTCACTAAATCACGTATAGATTCCTTCATGGGAATAGAAGAACCTGGAGAATTTTTTCACGCCTCTGATTTAGTTACATTCATTCGACATGAATTTAATTCAAAATTTTGCATTTGTGTTGCTGGATATCCAGAAATGCATCCAGAATCTCAGACAAAAGAACAGGATCTATTTTGGCTCAAGGCAAAAGTATGTGCCACAAAATAACAAAAAAAAAATTAAATTAAAATCAATTAAAATCAATTATTAAAAAATTATTTTTATAAAATTTAATTTAAAAATGAGAATGTAACAAACGAAAATTAACAAACATTTTCAATTGTTAAGGATTATATAAGAATATTTTACTTGTATTACATTGAATTTTTTAGGTGGATGCAGGAGCGGATTTTATAATAACTCAAATATTTTTCGATGCTGGAATATTCATCGATTTTGTCAAAGATTGCCGAAAACACAACATTACCGTTCCCATTATTCCAGGGATATTTCCAATTTCAAATTACAAATCACTGATGAAAATATCGACAATTTGCCACGTGAAGATACCGGAAAATTTATCAAATGCTTTAGAATCAATAAAGGATAACGATGAAGAAGTAGAAAAATTTGGAAATCAGTTCACTAAAAATTTAATTAATCAAATTCTACAAAGTGGATTTGCAAATGGAATTCATTTATTTACATTCAATCGGTAAAGAATTCTTATTAATCTTCCAGCGCAGGTAATTGTTATCTTTTCTCTTACAATTTAGAATAATATAAAATAATTAAAATTTTTCAGGCTTTCAACAATTTTCGATATTTTAGAAATATAAATTATCAAGTAATTAAAAATATGTGGACAAAAAGAAATTGATTATTAAATTATATGGGAAATAATTCTTTGAAAATTCCTTTTTTACATTCTCATTTTATTATCGAGATGGAAACAAGTTTTCTTTCTTCATCTTGAACTTTGTTTTTTTGTTTTTCCAATCTAGATGGGAAATTAAGGTTATATTTAATAGAATGTGACATTTTGCCTCAAAACTCAACAGTTTTACTGTGTGAATGTCATTATTGTTTTTATTATTAATTTTATTTGCATTTTATTTATACAAAAATAAAAGATGACCTACATTGTGGTGAGTCAAAATTTTTACAATTTCTTTAAGATTAAATTGAATATCTAAACACTCAGTAGAATGATTTATTGGATAAATGGAAAAAATAAAAATAATCTCTTAATTGGAATTTTTTTAAAGTATTACATATCAAAAAATTTCAAATTTATTTTAAAATGAAAATTATAACAAAAAGAGTGTTTGGAAGAAATTCTTGTTTCAGAGGACTAAGGTAAATTGTCTTCTAAAATGAATATAAATAATCGTCAAATGTGTGAATGTTTAAAAAATTGAATTTTAAAATTGAATTTCTTTTTATTTAGGTAATGTGATGGACACGTCAAAGGTTATTTCTCCAATCGGAATTGAGTATTTTAATTACTCGTTGCGCTTGCTCGACCTTTTTGGGAATTGAAGCGCATGCGTTGATAAAAGTGAGTGAGCAGCGGGGGCAAAAAGAGATTTCACCGATCGAGTTGGGCGCCAGAGCTCCGCGTATTCGGGTCGCTTAGTTGGTGAAGAAGAAACAGAACAGGACACACACACAGGATTATTAAGGACAATGGCACTTTTCCGTTACAGCACGAGGCGATGCTTGGAGCTGCAGGTACGTGAAAGGGAGAAAATTCTCTCTCTCTCTCTAATTCTCTCATCGAATTCCAATCAATGATTTTCAAATCATCAATTTTGAATCCTCGTGGTTTTATGGCAAAAAAAAGCTCTCTTCCGGTGGGGAAATTCGAACGCGTCTATTCTATTATAATAGAACATTTTATGGTTCCGTTAGAAATTCTTATCAGGATTTTGATAATTCAGAGAAATCACGATTCATTGAGGGAAATTTTTGAAACATTGATTACCACCCTCTTCGAGAGGCTTTGTAACTCCAAATTCGATTCAAAAATTGAAAGAAAAAAATTGGTTTTCCACAGTCTTTGAAATATATATTTTATCGACCATAGAAACCTTCAGCGTGGAATCGTTTACGCTTCGCTTAATCTGAGGGTGATCTGTGAAACCTTCCACGATGCACGATTTGAATCATGTGTTACTCATCAAATCTGATTCGGAAAAAATAATTCTTCTACTCCAATTTCTCCTGAAATTATAATTTATAACGTATGTCATAAATATTGTTAATAATGCAATTTTTTTATCAAATTTTTTCCCCCCTGAAGGTCGCAAAAAATTTAGAATGGCAAATGCTCCAATTTTTCTTCAAATTGAGAAAATGTCTCATTTTGTTTTATTTGAAATTCGCATTTTCATTATTATGTAATGGAAGATTTTTAGAGTTCGAAGTGACGTGTTTCTTGTCAATTGAGGTGTTTTAGGAAAAATTATAAATTCATTAAGTACTGGAATTAATCAAGAGGGGGGGAAAGATTTACATAAAGAATGAAAGTAAAGATTTTCTATCTCTGTTTTCTACATTATCGACGCAAACACGTCAGATTATTGCTATTTTATTTTCCAAAGGGCGGAGTCTGATTTTTTATAATAAAATTTCAATATTTCAATTACATTATATGAATATCTTTTTTTATTCAGACAAATGTGACTAATGTGATTTCAGTTGTCATATCTCGGTGAACTTTATACAATACGAATCTCGTTTTGAATGCGGTAAAGATTGAATTTTTAAATTTGTATTTGTTAATTTTTTTTCTGTAAATTATTTTTTATGATTTTAAAAAATTCCATTTTTTTTTTGCTGTTTTTTAAGCTAGACAAATTTTTTCTCATTCCTCGTGAATAAAATCGATAAGGCGAGCAAGTTGTTATGTAATTGCAAATTCATTGTTAAATTCTTTCTCTCAGGGTGGAAAAAACATTCTATTTGAATTTTTCTTCTTTTTTTTTCGTTTGACACGAGGACGAGGCTTTAGATATGGACCAGAAATCTAGAACATTGGCATAGCATTTTATCGGTTCTAAAAATAAACCCAATAGATATTAAGTTGAGTAGGAATTTTCTTTTTTTTTTCTGTGAATAGAAAAAAGAAATTTATTTTCATATTTCAAAGCTTATTTATTACCTTGCTCAGTTTCAGTAGCCTAGAATTCTCATTGATAAGAATGAAAACAAAAATTTTTGTTTGATTCAATGACTTTCTAAGACGGGATTTCATTCAATGAAAAATATGAATTTGATTTAATTCTCTAAAATTCTGTCGATCTTCTTTCAATTTGCAAATTTTTCTCCATAAAAATTGTAAAATTTAATTGAAAATAGACTGAATTTTTATAAAATTTGAAATATAATGCATTTTGTTAAGAATTTTGCTGAAAATGAAATGATGAAATTTATTTGCACACAATCTAAGTAATTTTGTTGAGATGTTCACCTTGACTTGAAAGAAAATCTTAATTTATCCTGGTCGCGTGAGAATCAGTGTGTTTTCGTTGTTCATTGAAGAATTGGCACTTGAATTTTGCAAGGGAAGCTAAGTTTAGAGATTCATCGAGGTCAAAAAACTGCTCTGCTCCGGTGATCCAGATTTGATCAGGTGTCACCTGCAGGGTCACCTGCTTCCCTCTCGATAATTTAATTTGAATGCTCGCTAAGTTATCTCATCTTATTATTTTTCTCATTTTCATCGTTCGTACCATTCTTCTTCCATTTGGAAAAATTTTGGATTTCTTGAAAAAATTATAATTAGAAGAATTTATTTTTCACGTGATAAAAAAACCATTACGTTTCTAATAAGTTGATAAAGACAGGAATAACTTGTGTTTAATATTATGTTTCTTGCAGTAAATGATAATTTCGAATTTCGTGCAATTGATAAAATAGCAAAATATATAATTTATTTTATTTATTTGTCTCGTGTATTTTTTTCTATTTTTTCTTTTTTTTTATGAAGGGGAAATAACCGTTGTCACAAACTTTCCTTATTACGCGACAATAAATTCTCAGATATTAATCAAAATGCACATATTTATTAATTAAGGCTAAGAATAAACTCTCTGCTGATCTAACGTTTGAAGTTTGGCAGACATTCGTTTAGTTTTTTCTTTTCTTGTTCGACTTATTATCTAACATTCGTTTGACCTTGTTCGCTCTTATATCTCGTAATACATTATTTTAGTTACCTGTTTTTCCTGAGCATCGACTCAGATCCTTTTTATATACTTTATGCAAAAATATTATTTATATTTTCATTTCCGTTTTGAAATAAATTGCCTCTAAAGCAATTAATATTATCAACGTAATTTTCATCTATTCATATAAATGAGAATATTATATTATGAAAATTTGTTAAAAAAAAATCCAATGAGTAGGTAATTAATTGAAAAATTGATTTTTAGTTTTCAGTTGAAACAAAAAGTTTTAATTCAGAAGAGTGTTGATTTGATGGATAAATTTGATTGTCAGTAATTACGATATTGAGCCTCGTGCACAGTTCATGAAGATTGACAGGCGTGTAACTTTACTCGGTTGAATTCAAGTTCACGACAAAATATATTTGCATAAAGCAAAAGGTCGAAAAATTAATTTTCTCAACTTTGAAAAAATTATCATTATTTGACTTTTTTCTTTTCTTTCTTCATTTGATTTTTCCTTTCGCTCTTCGGCGCAATATTAAAAGGAATATTTTTAATTGATGTTTATGGATAAATTATTGATAATATTTCCTATCGATCAAGGTTATCAAACGATCTTTCATCGCTCGAATTATTTTCTATTGTATCGCATTCGGAAATTGATTATCTTTCATCAAGAATTAATAAAATGTTGAAAAGTCATGATAATTCTTTTCAATATTACTTTTTCCAAAATTTTCACGTGGATATTTTTTTTTTTTTTTTTTGGGGAATTTTCCTTCTATTATAGGATTAGTTTGAAAACCGGTTTTTTTTTCTCAAAAGAATTTTTTTTAGATGTATTTATGAATGTTCTAACGAATTTTCCAGACCTTTCACTTTAAGAAACAGGTCAGCGGTTTATAATGTCCTTCTTTTCCTTTCTCATCTTTTTTTTTCTCACTTGAAACTTGTGTGACCTTAGTTGGCTTCGTATTTCTAATTGGGAGAGGGAAAAAAGAAAGAAAAATTGTCATTTTTTTCTATAAAAAAAATTAAAAATAGAATTTAGAAAATTTTTTTCACATGAATGAATATTGAAATGATTTGATTTTAATTCGAGAGAAAAAGAAAAAGAGGGGGAGGAAAAAATCTGATCTAATGAAATAACTGTTCCAGTGTAAACTGGTCCAGGAAAGAAACGATTTATTACCTCGTCCCTCAAGGGTAAAAATGTGAGAACGCCAACACATACCTAATATTTGATTGGTCGTTTCTAAAATATTAAGGGTCCATTTAATCATCAAGCGACATTGAAATTTATATATCCTTTAAAACTTCTTGGAAAATAAAATTATTTATTTATTTTATTTATCTATTTGCTGTTTTTTTTTTTTTTTATCTAATTTATTAACTTCGTTAAACAGAAAACGTGAAACATTTTTTTTTGTGTATTTGAAAAATTAAAATAAGAGAGAATTGAAAAATGCAATCAACGAAGAAAAGAAATTGAGAATTATTTTAATCGGCGAGGAGAAATTGGGTGTTGACACTGTTTAAAAAATTGGCAGTATTGATTAGCTGTTAATTACTATGCAATTTCACAGTTATCGCGCATAGACTCAATAATGCATTAACGGAGAGTAGATTCGAATGTATACGAGTGTACTTTATTGTGCTTGTCATTATACTGATGTAAGTGAATGACGTCAAAGGCAAATATACGCGAAATGACGATTTTATCATTGGACGAGCCTGCTAATTTTTTGCACCACGTCAAGATTGATTGTGTCTTAATCTCGCTTGGTAAATTTATCACTGATCCAATTTCTTAAATAAAATTTGCCCTTTATAATTGAATTTCTAGTTTAATTTTAACAATTCATCAAAATTTGTTAAAATTTCACTTATTTGATTCGACAAACATTCAACTTTAATTTGGTTTCCATTTTTTTTTCGTATCAATTTCCCTTATTTAATTTTTCAAATTCTTTCACTATTTATTAATTTCTATTTTTCATCACTCCTTGTTGTTAATTTTCGGAATTTTCCATTTTTATTTTTATTGAATTGGCAATAATTGTTAAATTGTAGTAATTAACAGCTAAGTAATTATTAATTAATAATTAAACTCGATTTCTAGGGACAAATTTAAAATTGTCGAGCAGTCGAAATATTGTTTTTTTGCTTTAAAATCGCTTTTTTCGTATTTGGTCAATTAGAGCGCGGAAATCATTTGAGAATATTTTCTGTCATCCTGAAATGGCAGAGGGTAATTTTTTTCACGAGCTCTGGTGTGTCGTGCTCTGGCGATTTCACGTGGTGGACATTGTTAGCACGTGTCGCTTGCCACGTCACGTGATATTCAATGACGTAGTTCCTTTCCACTATACGTAACATTTTGTGTAATGTCAATTCAACTGCGATGAGTTTTCATTTCCATTATAATCGTACATCAGTACTTACCGCCTTTGTAATCATCAGAATATAATGAATAATTTAGTCCCGATGAAAGTGCTGGAATTTTTTTTCGATAAGTGACTTCTTGTATATATTTTTTATTGTTCTCGCAAGTTATTGTTATTGAGATTCTCGATGATGATTCTTTTGCCTAATTATTATTATGTATTTTACTCTGAATTGAAAATTTCGAGGAAAATCAGATTGGAATTGAAAATTTATGTTAATTTAAATAATAGTGAAATTTTTCCAAAATTACAAAATTGAATTATTAAAAAAGGAATTACGATAAATTTTCGAATTTTTTTTTCTTGTTTTAGGCTCAGAATAATGGATTTAATATTCATTTGGGGGGAAATAAATTGCAATTTTTCTGCTTTTCTTTCTCACCTTCGGAACGACCCTTTCTGAAAAGGTCAAATTATTATGAAGGGGTCGTTGAATCTAACGTTTCTGAATAGCGTTACATAATTCCTGGTATGCAAATGATACGATATTATACTGATCACTTGATAAGTCTAGTGACCGTCAATATTAATATACAATTCCGTTGTAATTAAATCTGGTGAGAAAAAAATTTTTCTATGCCAATTAGTATCAAATCGCAGACTTTCTGTTCTTTTAAACTTTATATTCAATATTTGGAATTTAATTTTAAATTTCAAATAAAGTAAAAATAAATGAAAAATTAAGAAATTGACAAATTGATTTTTTTTTAATATTTTTCATTTGTTGACGAAATTCTATTTAGAGATATTATTTTATTCGATGAAAGTTCAATGTCACAAATTAAGTAAATTAATAATTAGTTGTAATTGTGACGAATATAAACTTTTGTTAGATATGAGTACTGTATACTGTACATAAGACGTAATATTGCCAAGCGAGACAGACGATAAGAGCGATAACATTGTTAAAGACAATCGTGTAATGTAACCTTCGGACTCTGCTTTGCAAATTTAGTGCAGTGTTAATTGGATCTAAAGTTTAAAAGATAGATTGATTCTATATAATTCTCAGACTCGTTCATTTTAATTATCCACCGAATTATGTTTCTGTTATTATTTCTTGGAAAGCAGATGAGGAAGAGGAAAAAAGAATTTTCCATTTTTTTCATGTAATAAAAATTATGTTAATTTTTATATTCTCCTTATAATAATTTTAACTTTCCAAGAACATAAAATTCACATTTTCTTGAATTTATCTTTTTGAAATTGAGAAAATTTGGCAGATATTCTTTTGTATTTATATTATTGAAATTCGCTTTTAAATATATTGTTTAGTCATGTCCGCCGTTATATTAAATTCGCTAATCGATAAATAAGATGTCTGTCAATCGATATAAAGTCTTTCATTTGACAATAATTGAATTATTGAATTGACCATTAACATTTATAACCGATCAATACGAAATTGAATCTAAATATTAATTGGGAAAAATAAAAAAACTATTTCAAAATATAATTTTGAAGTAATTTTTTATTTAGAAGAATTTGCTGAAGAGAAAATTATTGAAAAATGATGATTGGAAATTTATTAATATAAAAACTTTTCTAACTGGGAAAGAAAACGAAGAAAAAAAAACGTCGTTGAACAAATTTCCTTAAAGAATCAATTGATAATGAACTTTAATGTCTGATCTTCATGACTCTTAATAGCAAGAACCGTTGTTGTAAAGTTTATCATTGTTCGTCTGATTGTGTTTGATTCCCTTTATAGTCGCGATGTGATATATTAATTTGTCAAAAGTGACGAGTGATATCATCTTTTTTTTTCCTCTTCCTCTAAAAGGGGCAAATTTAATTTCCAAAGCATAAATATTGCCATATTATGATTCAATTTATCGATAAGTTCGTCCTTTTTTCCAAACTGTAATTAATTTTCTCGTAGATTATAATTTCAAAAACAAATCTGATTGATACATTTTTAATCATTTAAATCAATTTAATTTAATTTTATTTTATTACAATATTTAATTTCTATAATCAGGTGCAAAAATCATTTTCCCATTCCAAAATATGTTTACAATTCTAATTTGTTTTAAATTCGTTATCTTAATTTACAATTTTTTATTGTGTTTGAGTATTAATAAAACTTGTTGATTTTGTCTGGAATATTTTGTTTTTTTCGAGTCGAATTTGAAAAAAAATTCCAGTTTCACTAAATTGTTTTGTGAAAATCAAGGACATTTTTAGCGGAAGTAGTTAAAATAATCTTCGACACGAGAAGAACGTAACGTCCTAATGATCATTTATAATGAATGGAAAATGTGTAATTATACATTACTACACAATCGTTAATTTCACATAACAAAAATAATTAACTCCAGTTTAATTTACTCTATTTAATTTACTCTATTTTATTGCATACACTATTGAGTGCTGACTTTTGTTTCTCTGCTGAAAATAGTTTTTCGTGTAGGTCACACAAATTTATTTCTGTCTCAGTCATTAGATAATTATACAGAATAATTTAGCTTTTGTTTTTTTTCTCTCGCATTTATTCTCTAATAGAAAATTGTGTTCTAAATTTAAAATAAATATAAACTTTTTAGACAATAATTTATTCAAAAAAAAAAAAAAAGTTGATTTATTATTACGTATACTGAATTTTTAATAATTGTTCAATGTTTTAATTCAACTTCTGTTGAATTAAATGAAATAGCGAGGACAAATTCCTTCTGTTTTGTAATAGTTACATAAATATTTTTCGTCTTTTTTGTTGTATCACTTTTTTGAAAAAGAGAAAAATAAAATAATTATTAATTGCATTTTTTTTCCAGAAATTGTCCACCGCGATAGCTCTGCGCTCATTATCTGCAGAGTCTACGGATTTGAGAAAAGTGATGGCTGAAAAAATTCCTGTCGAACAAGAACGAATTAAGTCCTTCCGGAAACAATTTGGTGGAACAAAAGTGGGCGAAGTTACTGTTGACATGGTAAAAATTTTAATAATTAATATTAATTTCCATTGCGTATTAAATAAATTTTGTTTCAATAATAATAATTGATATTATTTTGTAAATCAAAATTCAATTTTGTGCTTATTATTAATTTTCTCTGTAAAATGTAAGATAAACTATGTGTCTAATTAATTGTAATTGATAGCTTTTAAATTGATTTGAAATTGATTTTCATTAGAAGAGATTGTGCGTGGAAAAAAAATGTTAAAAATCAAACACTTAATCTAATCTTCAAGTTGAAGTTTTGAAAATCAAATCTAAAATTTTCCACGGGCGATGATGACAATTTATTTCTTAAAAAAAATTTTTCTTTTTTTTTGTTTAAACACTCACGCGAACTTATGTTTGCAGTGACGTGGTATGATCACGAACTTTTTCTTACGCAGCTGATAAAAATTGCGTCTTCGTGCATTCGGGGAGTGATATTTATCATAAGCGTTTTTATTTCTTATCGAAAAAAATGAAAATCTTTTTCCATTTTATTTAAATTTTACTGTTAACAATCTTTTATTTTGCATTTTTGATAAATATATTTGTTTTGAAATTAGATGTACGGAGGAATGAGAGGAATCAAGGGTCTAGTATGGGAACCATCGGTCCTGGACGCTGATGAAGGAATTCGATTCCGTGGTAAATCAATTCCTGAATGTCAGAAATTATTGCCAAAAGCTGCTGGCGGTTCGGAGCCCCTGCCCGAGGGTCTTTTCTGGCTGTTAATTACAGGCGATATACCAACCGAGGGTCAAGTTAAGGCCTTATCGAAAGAATGGGCAGCGAGAAGTGCACTACCAAGTCACGTAACGAAAGCTCTCAATGACTTTCCAAAATCCATTCATCCAATGACGCAGTTCTCCGCGGCTATCACTTTATTAAATAGCGAAAGTGAATTTGTCAAGGCCTACACGAATGGAGTACACAAAAGCAAATATTGGGAGACAGTTCTTGAGGATTCAATGAATCTAATCGCTAAATTGCCAGTGGTCGCTGCTACGATTTATCGTAACATGTACAAGGGCGGCAAGGGAATTGGCTCTGTTGATGCGAGTCGAGATTGGTCCTGGAATTTCTCAACAATGTTGGGCTACGATAATCCCGAATTCATTGAATTAATGCGTCTTTACTTGACAATTCATTCGGATCATGAGGGTGGCAATGTCTCGGCACATACGACTCATCTCGTTGGTTCAGCTCTATCGGATCCTTATCTATCGTTTGCCGCCGGTATGAATGGTTTGGCTGGTCCTCTTCATGGACTCGCCAATCAGGAAGTACTTGTTTGGCTACAAAAACTCCGTGGCCAAGTCGGCGAAAATCCAAGCGATGAGAAACTCAAGGAATTCATTTGGAATACGCTCAAGAGTGGACAAGTCGTTCCTGGTTATGGACACGCTGTACTTAGAAAAACCGATCCAAGGTACACTTGCCAGAGGGAGTTCGCCTTGAAACATCTACCGAACGATAGTTTATTCAAGGTATTTATTTCTATTCCTATCTCAATATTTAAAAATATTTGGTATTTATTGATCGATCGAATTTTAAAATAATTTTTTTTTCAGTTGGTATCTCAAGTCTACAAGGTTGTACCTCCAATTCTTTTGGAAACTGGAAAAGTAAAGAACCCCTGGCCAAATGTAGACGCCCATTCGGGAGTTCTTTTGCAATATTACGGAATGAAAGAAATGAACTATTATACCGTCCTCTTTGGCGTTTCCCGCGCTCTAGGAGTACTCGCATCTCTCGTTTGGTCCCGAGCTCTTGGTTTGCCAATCGAGAGGCCAAAATCTCTTAGCACTGATCTCCTCATGAAGGCCGTTAAGGCTTAAGACAAAAAAAGCAAGCAAATTATCATCATCCCCCCCCCCCCCCCCCCCCCCCCCCACCCGCTCCAAGAAAAAAGTAATTTATCTCCACTCGAAGTCATTGTAAATCATCGAAGATCACGTCATCTCAAATCGGAGCTCGGCTATATTATTATAGAATCAACTCCGAAATCTCGTCCTGAGCGACTGACTTTTCTGCCGAAGATGAAAGAGTTCAATAGACTAAAAAAAATTAGAGAAATTGAAATACCTGGCATAGTAAACGTTAATTATTGTATCACCACGTGTTCGAAAAAAAATAGCGAAACTAGGAAATCACAAAAGCATTGTTGTTTATCATTGTTGATGGAACAAAATGAGAAAAAATAATTTCTCAATTCCATCAGCAATTTTACAGCATTGCTCATAAGACGAGTATTCATTCGTATCAGTAATTAAAGAAAAAAATTTTTTCTCATCAACACTGCTAAAATTTTTTAGTCTCGATGGAAATTCTTTCTGATTTACATTAAAAAAAAATCAGAATAGTGAATTTTCGCGACTAAATCGTAATTATAAATTATTTAACTGTTTTAGCATGTTGTTGAAATGAGAACACATAGACAATATTGCATAAGTATTAGTGAGAACTTAATCCGTTGATGCAAAAGCTAACAATTGTTGTCTAGAATAAATTGTAGATTCAAAAGAAAAAAAAAAAGATAAAAGGCGTTTGATCCTTTTTTGAAAGACAAAAAGGATGACACAGTTATCAGCACTTGAAGGCAAAATGTATTTTGGTGCTGAAATTTAATCACCTAATTTCTTTTCATTCGCAGAAAGTAATCATTAAATTGTGTCAAGTCGTTTTTTTAGAAATATCCAAATGAAACTATTTGACAAAAATATTAGAAAGTGCCTGAAGCACCATGTTTTTTTTTTTTTTTTTTTGAAAATCCGATAAATAACTAACGAAGCAATTTCGATGTGACAAGTCGGCTCAACACGTTTATTGTTAATTTGGAAGAATGAGCCGTGGTAGATCCACGGCTGCGAGTATGAATGTGTGTGTGCTGCGCTTTATTTATAATGAAAATCGAAAATAAATAGAAATCAGAATTATTTCAAGTCTTTCGCTTATTTTCACCATTTTGTCATAATTATTTCTATATTTTAATTTTATTTATTTATATTCTATAATCCAATAAAAAATGATTACGATTAATTTTTGTGAATAATTTAAAGAAATAGTAATTTATTTGTATATTAAGATTTTTATTTCTCTTTTTCCAGATTTAATACTCCAATTGGACAACAAATATTTGCGCTCGAAGAATTCCATCGTTTTCTTCTTATTAATATATAAATTTTCACTATCCAAATATTTTTTAAAATTAAAAACCGAATGCAAGAATAATAAAATTCTAGCATCAACTTTACAAATTGTTTAAAATAAAAAAATATTTTCTCACTTTCGGGATATGTGATTTGAGGAAAAAAAAACAAATAAAAAAAAATTGCTGGGTAAAAAGAACAAAAACAAAAAAGAAAACAAAATATTTTTTTGAACGATTACTCGTTCTGAGAAAATTTTCTCAATATGAGAAAAAAACTATCATTTTTTTTCCATAGAATATTATATAAATGTATGTCTCGGCTACATCTGTCAATCCAACCTTTCATACAGTACAATCAACAATTTGTTTATAATTAGTCTTCGATGGTTTAAATTGTGTCACCATTGGTACATTAATTAAATTAAAATTATAATTAAATTAAACTACATAGAGGGAGTATTTTTAAAAAAAAATTACGTACTTAATTAAAAAATTATCGATTACATTATTGTTTTAAAAAAAAGAAAACAATTTAACAAGACAGCTGTCAGTTAGAATTGAATAATTTTCAATTATAAATTTAGGAAGAGAAAATTACTTCCGATCACGTAAAAAGCTGCCTTATGATTAGTCTAGAATGTAAAATCCCTTTTCATTAGCGTCATCTTGGTAAAATTGGAACAAAATTTCCAATAAAATTTTCACATAAAAAATTATCGAAATGAGTCAAACTTGGATAATTAGAATTTTTTCGATTCAATTATTATAATTTAAATTATGGTAATTAGAATTTTCGAATTATTCAAGTTCTGACTACTTTTTCAAAATATTGATTAAATTTTAATTATTAGATTCTAATAATTGTTTTTAAAAATTAATTTCTACATTATCGTAAGATAAGAGTAAAATAATTAGATTATTGAATGAACACTCATTGGATTTTAGCATTTTGTGCTATGACTATGGAAATCAGTAATTTTAGTAACAATTAAAAATAAAACAAATATCCTCGTTTTTTGATTAAAAACATTGTTAGCTCCAACGGACAACTGTCTCATTTTTAGAGCCTCTTATCACAAAGCATTCAGAGCTTACTGACTTCAAGCTTTTTTGTTTGGCTTGTCGAGTAACCTTATGAAGTCTTATAAGCATTTACACAAATCTTTTCCTATTTTTACCCAAGGACGTTGTGAATCTGTGACAATATTAACACACAAGTTAGATTCATATTTTCATTTTTTTTTCGCAAACACTGAGGGAAGTATAAAAAATATATTATATTGTTTCTCACACAAGCCAAACACATTTTACTTGATTGTAACATCAACCGAATACAACTATTTTTTTTTTTTTGAATTTTCCTAATCGCTGGGAAAAGTGGATGGGAATTTTACGAAATGGACGCACAATACAAAACACATTACATAAATACACTGAACAAATAAAAAGAAAAGCAATTCGTTTAGAAAAAAAAAAAACGAATAAGCTTGAAAACTTTTTATGATTGTCATAAAAAGAAGAGAAAATATTTCCCATCCACAGTTGATTATTTTCCAGCGCCAACAAATTAATTACATTGATTTACTTTCGATGATAAAACTTCAACTTAGCTGAGAACAATCTTATCTTGTGAATGTTACCAAATTATTTGTACAACCATGAAAGTGACACCGTCTTCGTTAACTATTATTTTACATTTTTTTTTTCTTCCTTTTCTTTAATAATGTTTCACAGAAGTCTTGGGATGTTCTCATATTGTACGTCATGTTTTTTTCAACTTTCCTGCAATCCACTCCAGTCCCTGATACAATCTATAATAATTAAATTTTAATTTTAAAACCGTAAAAATTAATTTTAACGAGAAAAAAAACGTTTTTTTATAGTTTTGTTTAAATAGTAAGACTCACCCTTCGCCAGTCAAGGCACAACAACTTTGTATATGCCAAGGATGCCTCTTTATTGAGGTTAAACCAAGTTCCTTGGAAATTTCGGCAGCTGTCATGCTGCCTTTCAAATCCTGCTTATTTGCATAGACTAGAACTTTTGCTTTACTGAGTTCCTCATGATTCAACATTGAATGCAATTCTTCTTTTATCACATTCAATCTTTCCCTATCAGTACTGTCAATTACCATTATAATGAACTCGGTGTTTGTATAATATGTCGACCAGGCAGCTCGTAAACTTTGTTGTCCGCCCAAGTCCCACATTATAAAATGAATATTTTTCCATACAACCTCCTCAACATTAGATCCAATTGTTGGAGACGTGTGTACAACTTCGTTCATTAAGAACTGATACAGAATTGTTGTTTTCCCCGCATTGTCCAATCCCACCATCACAATCTTATGCTCTGCAAATTAACAATACATATTCTTTATCTACGTGCACAAAGAGAAAAATAAACATATCTTTTGTTGAAAATTCAACGTTTTAAAATAAAATGTAATCTTCAAATAAAAATTAACTAACATTAAACATAGAAAAAACATAATGTTAACAAATTTTAATGAAATTAATACCAACAAAAAGCGAAAAGTAAACGTAATGATAATTGTGTAATTCACAAAAAACGAAAACCGTATAGAGAAACTTTCACCTACATATATGAATTCTACAACATTGCGATACTTTTCTATAGAAAAAAATAAACTTTCTACTAGTCAACAGCTCAAGGGTATCAGTTCCTGAATTGCATAAAACTTAAAAGGTCTTAAATGATCTTTTGTAATCAAAATCTGACAACATTCTCGAATGATATAAATTAAAAGCCATATGTCAAAATTATTATTTCACGAAAAATTTATACAAATTCCAAACAATAATTAATGGAATTTGAAAATACCTGATAAGCATTTTAATGATAATTGAATCATTAAACAATGAACAGCGCATACATACCTTCATTTCCGAAGAGACTCCAAAGTTTAGAAAATAAAAGTCCCATATTTGACGTCAATAACTGAGAACGTAAATGATTACTAATTGTTTACTTTATGAACTATCACAGCGCAATTTTGCTTGCGACAGCAAATTGTACTTGACTTTCGATTTGGAACATCTCGTAATCAAAGGGTTATGTTCAACGATCCATTTATACGAGCTGTCACAAGATTATTTTCTAGAATATTTTACAAGTTTTTCTCAATCACTCAATAGATGCTGGAAATGAACTAATAGATTAGATAAAAAATGCACTAAGACAATGATAAACAAGAAAAAATATGCAATTTTGCCCTAATTTAATGAAGTGAATCGCGACATGTTGCACTTTTTCTTATTAAATACCCCAGCAACCAATCATAATACCCAAATGACTGCTTACATCACTTTCTTTTATTCCACTAATTCTATTCGTCAATTTTGGAGTATTTTTTTTCTAGATGTGTAGAGATCTTATGCGCATTCGCGCGTTATTTTAAAATAAAAAATTTTTCTCTAGATAAAATATTTAAATTTATTAAATAAAAATAATAATTAATATCAATTTAAAAAAAACTGTTAAATTAAAATACTAATTATACGGAGACACGATATTTCTGTTTAATTAACCTTTTTTCTATACAAACACATCACTGCGAAGTTTTTGATAAACAATTTCCACCATTTTTAAATGTTTTTTAAATAATCAACAAGTGTACTGTAATTATGATCAAAATCAATCGTTTTAAATAATAAAATAAGTACAATAAATTAATAAGATTTATTTCACAGGTGAAATAAGAATATTAAAAAAATATTAACTCAAAAGAAATGTGTATAATGCAAAAGGAATAAAATTATGCGTGTTATTGCATTATAATAGGTTAGAAAGTGATAAACAAAACAAAAAAATTCTTTGATGTTATCAATTTATATGAGACGCATGTGATAACATGACTAGATAATAAAATAACGGATTACGGAAAGTATTAATGACCTTGCATAGTTTCCGATTGGCTGATTCGAGGTCTGCTGACCGAAGACATTTAATGACGGAACTTCATTACAATGACGAAATTCATTTGAACGTGGACATCAATTTGAAGTTGTTGGACACTTGTTGCCCGGATATTGTCGAAGTCACTTGAAATTTTACTTACCAAGTTGTTCATAAAATATTTAATATCATGACAGAACCGTGAGTAATAAATAAACAAATTAAATTATAAAATCAATATCTTAATTTATAGGTTATGAACTCAACAATTTTTTCATAATCAAGGAAAAAATTTTCTTCTAAAATCTCAAGTTGTCTAGTCATTCTTACTAGAAAATTTACATAATGTTATTTTTAATCTATTGACCATAAGAAATTTTTAATTTTTCTGATAAATTTATAATATAACCTATAAATTAAAAATCAGATATTAAATTTTTTTATATAGTATTGATTTCTATTTAATTTAATGTTAATTTTATTGTTTATTAATTTATTAACATTCAATTTATTTAATAATTAATAGTATTAATTAATATTTCAATGATATTAGTCAAGTTCATTGAAATATTTCCGAAAATACTTGAAATTAGATTTTTACATTTTATTTCTATTTGTAAAAATGTTCTGAAGAAAATTTCATCTACTTATTTTGATTTATTATTCTCTTTATTATTTTCTCTAGTTAAATTTGTTTAATATATACTTACTAAAACAATGACGTCAAAAGATTTTATCTCTCAATTTGTAATATTGAAAAACAATCATATTTTTTTATTATTACTTCCTATTCAAGGTTTGTATAAAATAGTTTATTACTTAATTATGTAATATTCTTTATAAATTTTGTTATATAAGTTTAAATTTTATTTAGTTTTTTTATTAACAATATTTAATTAAATTTTTTACAGAGTTGCAGATATTGCCTTGATTGGCTTGGCTGTCATGGGACAGAATTTAATTTTAAACATGAACGATCATGGATTTGTCGTTTGTGCCTATAATCGAACAACAGAAAAAGTTACATCTTTTCTTCAAAATGAAGCCAAAGGGACAAAAATTGTTGGCGCCTATAGTTTAGAAGAAATGGTCAGCAAATTGAAAAAACCCCGACGAGTAATGTTACTAGTTAAAGGTAAATTTGTACAATATAAAATTAAATTAATCAATATTTCTTTGTAACGAATTTAATTAAAGTTGAGGGGAAAATAAATTTTATTTTCCAGCCGGTTCAGCTGTTGATGATTTCATCGCAAAATTGGTTCCACTTTTATCTGAAGGCGACATTATAATCGATGGAGGAAATTCAGAGTATCAGGATACACAGAGACGAACTCAGGAATTGGAAAAAAAGGGTATTTTATTTGTTGGAAGTGGAGTTAGTGGTGGAGAGGATGGAGCACGTTATGGACCATCTTTGATGCCTGGAGGAAATCCGAAAGCTTGGCCCCACATCAAACCCATTTTCCAAGTAGGTGAATTCTTCGCAAAAAGAATAAATAAAAACAACAGATTTGGTAATTTTTCCAAATTTTTTAGGCGATTTGCGCGAAAGCAGACGGTGAGCCTTGTTGTGATTGGGTCGGAGAAACTGGTGCTGGACATTTTGTAAAAATGGTACACAATGGAATTGAATATGGCGATATGCAGATAATTTGTGAGGCTTATCATATTATGCGAAATGGACTTCGTCTCACACCGGGGGAAATGAGCAAAACTTTCGAGGAATGGAACAAAGGCGATTTAGATTCATTTTTAATAGAAATTACAAGAGATATACTTAAATACAAGGACGATAAGGGATATCTTTTGGAGAGAATTCGCGATACTGCTGGCCAAAAAGGAACGGGAAAATGGACAGCAATTGCTGCATTAGATTATGGAATTCCGGTGACTCTAATAGGTGAATCAGTATTTGCCAGATGTCTTTCCGCACTGAAAGATGAGAGAGTTGAGGCTAGTTCCGTTTTGGCTGGACCAAGCAATGTCTACGAGGGCGATAAAAAAGTTTTCCTTGAACATCTGGGTAATGCTCTCTATGCGGCAAAAATTATTTCCTACGCTCAAGGATTTATGCTTCTCAGAGAAGCTGCGAAAATTCATGGCTGGAATCTTAATTACGGTGGAATCGCTCTTATGTGGAGAGGCGGTTGCATCATCAGAAGGTAATTTATTCGAAAGTCGTCTTCTTTTCCATTAAATTTTTATTTTTCTCTTTTTCACAATTATTTCTATATATTTCTCAATTATTTCTAAATATTTTCCATACTTACTTTTTAAATTTAATTTCAATTTTTGTCTTTTCTTTTTGACAGTGCCTTTCTCGGGAATATTAAACAAGCCTTTGACAAAAATCCAAAATTGACGAATTTATTGCTGGATGATTTCTTCGCGAAGGCGATGAAACGTTGTCAGGGCAGTGTCAGAGTTATTGTCTCGAATGCCGTGGCACTTGGAATTCCAACTCCTGCTTTGTCGACAGCTTTGGCCTTCTATGATGGCTTTAGAACAGCTCAACTTCCGGCAAATTTATTGCAAGCACAAAGAGACTATTTTGGAGCGCATACTTATGAACTTCTCGGTCAAGAAGGTAAATTTGTCCACACCAATTGGACGGGTCACGGGGGTAATGTTTCTGCGTCTACATATGATGCATGAAATTCGCAATAAATAGTTTTATAAATTATTTTTCACGGTACCACATTTCCAAGGAAAATTTAATTACAGAATTTTCAAGAAATAGATTTATAGGAAATATGTTTAAAATAATATTTTCATATATTAATAATGTCAGACTATAGATATAATGCAACGAAAATGTACGAAATTTTGCTCGTTTTTCGGTAAATTATTGTTTACTAAAAAATAAACAAAATTCAAAAAAAAATATAACTTTTGTGGAAATTTTTAATTAGTAAAGTATTATTTCCTGTTCAGTGCCACTGAACATTTCGATGAAAGTAAAAGCAAAAGAGAAAGTTTTGAATGTTTATTTCACAGATGAATAACTGTAACTGATTGATTTAAAAAAAAGATCTTTTTTTCCTTTTGACACAAGTACAGAACTTTTTTTTTCCTACTTTTTAATTCTAAAAATTTAGATTTGTTTAGGAAATCGCGAGCGGATATGAATGAATATAATACTTTTAAAATTAAACGGTATTCGTGTTACGTGAAAACCTGTTTTTGTGGTATTATTAAATATTCTTCAGGAACGGACACATCTGATTTTGTTTTATTTTTTTTTTAGGGGAAAAAAATTTTTAATTTAACAAAAGTATAAAATTATACAGTTAATTTACTGCTTTAAATGAAAATTACAGTCATCTCAAAAAAGTAGAACAACTTTTTCTTCTCTTACTTTAGAGATTATTGTTTATTAAGGTTGCAAGCAAATAATGTCGAGATCTTAAATCTAACGGTGTTTAATTGTGATACCATTATTTCAAGTAAGTGGTGGAAAATTGCTTTTAAAAAATTTTTGTTACAATTTACGTACGCTTTCTGATTTTTTTTTTTTGAATGAAATAAAAATTATAATAATCTATAATAAAATTGAAGATATGGAAAAAAATTCACTTGTTAAGTTTTAACAACAATTTGAAAGAAAATAAAGACATTAATAAATAAATATTTATTGAGAAAATTAATTAATATAATTTAAAATTGTTATGCGTGAAAAATAATTGTGTCACAATAGAATAAAAATGAAACTATAAAATAAACGTTTTATATGAGTGGATATATAAAGAGTGTCATTATATTGTTATAACATATGATTAAATTCACATTTTCTCTTTCAAGTAACAGGAAAAGTCACAGAACCAGAAAACGGATATTGGAGCATAACGTTTTTATAAACCAGTGTTTCATAAATCTTTGATTGAAAATAAAAATTTTATATTAAAAAAAAATACTTTAAATTACATAATTAAATATTTTAATGATTTATTAACGGTCTTTTTAAAGCTTTATTATATAAGATTTAACTTTTATTTTAATTTTAGAATTATTTATTTACTACATAATTATAAAGTGTAATAAAACTCTAAAAAATTATTTATTAAATTTATTTTTACCACTCTTTTTTTGAATTTAGCCCCTGTTAGTAGGCATTTTTCTGCGCATAAATGTTATTTCGGTAACTTACGCTTTCTATTGATTTTTTATACAAACAAATAAATCATATTGTTTACCCGTTTGCTCCGTGTTTTAATAGTGTTTATTTCATTAGTGTACGATATAAATAGAAAAATTTGAATATCTAAAGATTGTAAATTAATCTGGAGAATTTAAACAAAAGAAAAAACACTAATAATGAATTAAAACTGCATTTGTTTTAAAAGGTTTTGATTAGTAGTGTAACATAACCTAGAAATTGTTTCAAAAAGTTGATTACAAACCTCATCAGAAAAAGTGGATTTTATATTGGCAAAAAAAAAGTAACATAATAAAAAAAGAGAAAATATTCATACGGTCCTGTTAAATCAGATTGTAGTTTTGGCTTCAAGTTTCCCACTTATAGTCGCCGGCGCAGTGCTCTTTTGATTTCTCGTCTTCAGTTGCAAAATGGCCGATCACAGGGAAAGAGATTCATATTACTCCTCCGATCCACGATCAAAAAATGATGATCCACCGAATTCACGGCTTTTCGTTATTTGCCACAAAAGTCTCGAGGAAGATGATCTTCGAAAGGCGTTTGAAAAATTCGGCAAAATTGAGGATATTTGGGTGGTTAAGGACCGGAATACAGGAGAAAATAAAGGTATATGACATCAAAAACTTGTCTTTACCCCTAACTCTAATCGATAAATATTTCCTCTTTCCTTTATTCATTTTCATTCTCTCGTTAATAATTAATTGCTTCTTTCTATTACATAATTGATTGTTGCCGTTACACGCTTCTGTATTTTAATCATTATCGATAACTCACAATTGCATTGTGTTTTTCAGTGTATAGATAAAATCGAAGATAACAAAAGTTTCGCCGGCTGATTGCGCAAAAGAATTATTCTTATACTGATCACGTTCGCACAAGTTTACCCTATTTTTTTCTTTTTTAAACTGAAGCACCTGAGAATTTTAATTTTGCCTAAAAGGCGTTGATTTATTGTCTGATTTCTCCTTCTTGTCGATGCAATTTTTCTTGCAAACAAAAAGAATTAGGTCGAAATTTTTTCCAAGGCATTATTTGGAATTGCCAAATTAATATTTGAATTTTATTTCTTTTTTATAAATATGTTTATTATGAATATTATTGTTTATTCAATGTATTTTTCACATAATAACATTTGAAAATTGATTTTCGTTTTATTTAATATTTTTCAAATTCGGACTAGTTCAGAAAATTTGAGAATTTTTTTTTTTTTTGGGTAAAATAAACATTCTGTAGCGCTTACTTTTCCGTTAATATATTTAGACCTAAAATAATATTTCGAAAAATAACAAATCTGGCTCTGGATATGAAATAATGTTGTAGATATAATCTTATTAGTTTAACTGTATTAGAATAGAATAATTCTTTATCCGATGGATTTTTTCTAATTCCAATCCTATTAGTTACAACACTTTTTGACGTTTGTTTGAAACGAATTATAATTATTCTGATTATTGTTAAATATTTAATTAATTTATAACAAATTGCCTTGAAGGTTTTTAAGACATTTTTTTAATTTTGAAAATTTCATGTATTACAATTAATAAATTTTGAAAATTATTAACACAAGTTTTGGGATTAATGAATTATACGAACCACATGCTTTGATTTGGACATTCAACTTTCTTCCAAAGGCTATTAATATATATCGTGTCTCTACATGATTTTCAACCCCCCACGTGTCGGAACTTGTGCTAAAATGATCATCCACTTCTAAAAATATATCCTAAAGTCATAACAGACATTTTTAGGCTTTATTTGAAAAAAAATTATCAATTTGAAGTTTGTGCAAAAAAAATGGAATAATGATATTTATTTTCTTTTATATTCAAATTTGATTGCTTCCTTTTTTTTATTTCAGTCTTTTATATTCCATTTCATTTCTTCCTTATAACATTTGTTTTTTTATTAATTTATATTTCCGTGAAAAAATAATATAGAGAATAAATCCTTGAGAATTTATGACAAATTACGAATAATTTTTTTTTCTTACAGGTGTGACGTACATTAAATTTTCGAAAACATCGGAAGCAGCATGTGCCCTTGAGGAAATGAACGGTAAAATGTTAGGCACCGTGGGACGTCCAATAAAAGTCATGATTGCCTCCAAGTAGGTTTATAAAAATTCACAATTAAAAATTTTCTTTAGCAATAATTAAAATTGATTTTAAAAAAATAAAATATCTCTTGTTAAAGGTATTTTTTTGAATCTAAATAATATTTTCTATTAATGTTACGAATTTTTTTGTTCCGTTTTCAGTCGAGATCAAGGATCAGTTCGTGAGACAAATGAAGAAGAACGATGGGTACGATTATTTTGTGTCCTACCAAAATCAATGACCGACACAGAATTACAACAGGAATTCTCCAAATTTGGAGCAATTGAATATGCAACAGTGGTAAAGGATAGAAACACCAATGAATCAAAAGGTTTTGGTTATGTGAAATTTCGAAAAGTTTCGAGCGCCGCAAAAGCATTTGAGGAATGTGACAGGAAATACAAAGCCGTTTTTGCTGAGCCAAAAAAACCAAAACCCGAGCACAACGATTCAAAATACAGTAATGGTCTCTCAGTATCGTATGACAATATGGGAGGTGGAGGCGGTGGTTATGGTTCATCGAATTTTGGCAAGAGTAGCATGAGCCTCGAGATTGCGGCAAATTATCCAAATAATGAGGGTTACACAAGATTACAAGTAATTGCCCATCCTGCATTAAATCAAGATCAATTGTGGAAATTGTTTGACATTGTGCCGGGATTGGATTACTGTAGTTTGAAAACAGACGTGAGGTATAGAATGCCAAGAGGTCAAGCAACTGTCGCCTATTTAAATCCCAACGCGGCGGCATATGCGCGAGAAAAGTTTCATGGTTTCGAATATCCACCTGGGCATAGAATGATTGTCAAACCAGACTTGAGCAGTGCGCCATCATCGAAAAATTCATCAAAACCCGGTGGTTCGAATCTCGGCGGACTCACAAATGCAAGAACAGATTTAGTTCATTTGGCGGAAACAATTGCACAAGCTACCTCGTTAATTCAAGCCGCTGGCTTAACTGCTCCTTGTATGTATTATTTTTCTTTTATTGAAGAAAAAAAGGGGAAATTTTAAAATATATTAAATTTTTCTGATTTTAATTTAGCATTCGATTCGTCACTGCTGAAATTGCCCCCACAACAACCAATGGCAAGTATCGATGCAGATGTGGCAAAAAGATGTTTCATCGTTTGTGGTCCACCGGTTCCTCCGATTCACGCAATGAAAGACGCTTTCTGTAGATTTGGAAATTTAATCGACGTCTACATGTTGCCTGGCAAAAATTGTGGTTACGCAAAGTATGCGAGTGTTGACAGTGCTAACAAAGCAATAGAGGTAAATTTTAATCATTTTATTTTTTCAGTATTTTTACAAAATCTTTGAACCAGAACGGAATTAGAAAAAAAACTCGTTTTCAGAATCTCCATGGACAGGAGATTTGTGGTTCACGATTAAAAGTTCTTGAGGCCGAGGAGAGAAACGTGGGCGAGGATCGAAGGAAGCGATTGAGAATGGATGAGGATGAACACTAAATGTCTTTTTTTTCATGTAACGTAAGTAAATTCAGAGAGAATGACGAACGAAAACTGAAAAAAAAGAATTTATTAATATTTCATTATGTCAAGACAATAATTTTTTTTTAAATCTTCGACGTTTGTTTTTTCTTGGAAATTAAGGAAAAATGTAATTTTTCTATTTGTCTTCACAGACTGACTGGTATACACAAGCTGGACGCACGCAACAAAAAAAAAATAATAATAATTGAGACGAATTATAAAGACACTTGACTTCGTTGGGCCTGGAACCAAGGAAAACTACTCCAACTACCTATTTTAACAGTCATATTCATACGTTTGTTACATCTCCATCACTGATACCTTTACGTTACATTACTTTTATCCTTTTTGTCTTTACACTGTTTCTCTCACTGGACCCCGTTTGGGTATTATTGAATTCTCAAAAGTTTGTGCAATTATATTTTACACAATTAAATTGTGTGACTGTTGATTGAAAATTATTTACTCGTAATATAAGTTTTCATGACATTTACGAATTGATTATTTAAAATAATATTTACATTTCATGTAAGTAGATATTTACAAAGTTATTTAAATTTTTTAAATAATGGTAAATTATGTACCATTGAAAATATTTCACGATTATTTTTTTTTTTTTCATTCAATTTTTAGCACAGACTTTTAAGAAATACAATTTACCTCTAGAATTAGTTTTTTCTTCTTATTTCTATTCAAATGAATGCAAGAATTAGAAAACCATAGATTTATCAGTGATTCACTGTTCAAATTTCAAATTCAAATTATAAAATTCATCCCACGCCTGATATGTTATTATGTGATTGGCATTTTTATTAAAAATTTGCTTTTCAACATTTTAAACATGATGTCATTTTAACTTTGGAAAAAAATTTGATTACATAATATCATATCGAAATATTCAAAAATCATTTTACTTATTCGACTAATAGCGCTTTTCTTCTTGATTGGCAAGATTTTTTATCTATTTTTCAAATATAATTGCGAAGGATTTGAATTAATGAATTGATTTACACATTTATACCTCTTCTCGATTGCATTATATTTTCCATAAAGTTTCTTGTTTAAAATTTTCTTTTGGGGAAAATATCATGCTCTCGGGATTCGCACATTTATTGATAATTTCTTTTTTTTTTTAATGTTTAATTTGTAAATAGATTCATTTCTTTGTAAGGGAATTACTTCATGCCTGTCAAGTATCTTTCGCGAAGAAATAAATAAGATAATTAAACACAAGCGATATATAAAACATATATATTATATATATTTCCAAAATCTATCTGTATAAATATTATAATTTTGCTTTTATTTCGGAAACGCGATGAACGTTATTTTACACTAGGAAAGCAAAAAAAAAAAAAAATAGAGAAAACAAATGTACAATTTTTGTTTCGACACAATTTTAAGTATTATATTAGTTTGTGTATTGTGTTAATTTGCGAAAATTTGAAATATATTTGCGATGTCAACAATCTGTGATGGACCCAATTTTGCTATTAAATAAATATGCGATCTAGACGTTTACTTTTTTGTGACTGTATACAGCGAGTGGTCTCAGGTGACTGTAACAGACACTGCATTCAAATATATACACATTCTGAACTCAAAATTTAACAAGGACTTTTACTTACTTATTTGGTATAAAAAAGAATTTTTCAAACAAATCTTTTATTATTTTTTTCAATCATCTTTTTGTGAAATAATACTTTGTTTTGATTTTCAGAAAATGAGAAAAACCGTACCTGATGACTGTGATATTCCTAAAGTTTAATTAGGAAATTATTTATATATACTTTGCAACAAAACTTTATAAAATCGTATATTTGAAAATATATTTCCAGGTAAATTACAATTATTTCACAAAAAAATTTAGATGGTTTTTTATTTTTATTTTATTTTTTTTTTGTAATTGAAAAAACGTTTTTTAAAATGTTACAGATTATTCACTTGAACAGTAAGGGCTTCATAGCATGTCTTGAACTTCTTCTCTGAATTTGAATTTGAATGTCCTCCAAATATTTTCCTTTGGTTTCTGGAACAATCAAATTGCTGACAATTGGACCCACGAGGCACATGACAGCGAAGAACCAAAAAGTCCCATAAATTCCAATTGTTTCGGTCATTGGTATGAAGCCGAGAATGACGAGAAATCCAACGAATGCCTCAGCTATTAGAGCAAATGCAGCAGCGAGAACTTTGACTTTAATGGAAAATACTTCACCGACAAATACGGCAGGTACGTGAGCAAGTCCAATATTAAATGTAATCACATGGATCATTAGACCGACAAATGGCAACCAATTAAATGCAGTGACATCAATTTTCAGATAACTGTGGAGGAAAAAAAATAAACCAACAACAATTAATGCTAGAGATGTTCCTAGTGCCGAAATTAAAAGAATTATTTTTCTTCCTAATATATCGATGAGACTCGTTGTTATCACACCGGCGAATACTTTTCCCGCACAGAGAATCACGATTAAATATTTCGATCCCAGGGAAAATCCTGATTGATCCAATATTCCTTGGCCGTAAACAACAATTGCCGTTATTCCCGAAAGTTGTTTCGTCACTTTGAGAAATAATAAAGCAAGAAAACTACGTCGACTACCACTTGTACTGTAGAGTTCATGAAAACTACTCTTACAATTTTCTCGACTCTCAACAATTGCCGCCTTCATTCTCTCCAAATCAAGTCTCGTGTCCTCCTTATTGTCCGTATTTTTCAATTTCATCAATGTCTTCATTGCCTCCTCATCACGTCCACGAATTAATAAATAATATGGAGTTTCTGGCATAAATGAAAATGTAATGAGGAAAATCGACGGAATGAGAAAACCCAATTTATTCACTGTCTCGTATGAAAGAAATGCGCCAATTGTGATCATGTAGAAAATGCCGAGGGAGAAGGAGAGAATTTGAATTGACGAGAGTGTGCCACGAATTTTTTTATCAGCTATCTCACCAGCGTAAATCATTGAAACAATGAAACTAAAGTCACTGATTCCGGATATTATTCGAGCAATATAGAGCCCATTCACCGATTGTGATTGATTAATTAATAGCCAACCGGCAATTTGAGAGAGGCCAACTAACAGGAGACTCAATTTTCGACCTAGACGATTCATCAGGAATGGACTCAATGCAAAGCCAATAACCATTCCAATATAATTCAACGATGCAATTAGAGATCCTTGCATTTCGGTGATTCGGATTTTTGAATTTTCACTCTTGAGATGTGGAATCGCCGATGTGGACCATGCTATACAGGTTGCTGTACCCGCCATTGTCAAGGATGCTATCACAAAGGAACATTATTTTACTACAGTAAATATTCTCCAATTCTATCAAATTAATCTTAAAAAAAATTATTTCACTGATTAATTAATTAAATATTTAATAATTTAATCAACTTTCAGAAAAATGATAAATTATTTTACATAATTTAAAAAAAAAAATTCTGTCAACTCAGAAAACGATGAATAATTAAATATATCGGTCCATATTTATTTGAAGTCAGGAATAATCTTACAAAATTTAAATTCGTAAGGAGAGAAACTTTGACCTTTTCATTTTTAAAATTGTAAATGTTCCTCTTTCTTTTTATACATGACATAGTTTTTAATTTTATTGGTCCGAAATAGATTAACAATAAAAAAGAAATTAATAATTTAGCAAATTTATTACTGATTTAGATTTTTTTTTCTATTTTATTGATGAAGAAGATTTAAAATTATTTTTAGTTTAGAAAAAAAACTATGTAACAAGTTGAAGAATTACTTTGATTTAATGAAACTACAATATTCAAGTTTTTAAACAATTAACGGCAAGTATGTTGAGCGTTTTCTCTTTGTTTCTATATACATATGTATATAAATTGTACCCGTTTCTTGAGTATTTCGCTTTCTCAGTGATCAATCGGAAGACACTTGTCATGTGAAAGTTTAAAGACTGAAATTGTTTAATAACTTGTCATCACTATTCTTCAAATTAAAAAATAACGAATTTAAATTGTTGCAAATATTTAATTATTATTTAAGTGAATAATTAATAATTAATTTAATAATATAACATAATAATTAATTAGTTAATCAGTCAATATTACTAACAAAAATAAATTACCACTAATTGCAGCTGTATATTGAAATAACGTTCCTCCATTTGATGATTTTCTTTTATCAACATTATCGTGATCACTCATTTTTTTTTTAAACTTCAGTCCTTCCTTTTTAATTTAATATTTACGTAAATTTTCCCAATTAATTAAAAAACAATTTTTAATTTTTTAAATTTTTTCATTTTTTTTTTGCATAAAAATTTTTAAAATTCACTAAAATGTTCAAAATTATCAGAATACTTATATTATCTTAAGATTCATATCTTTTTTTTATGACTTTTTTGATAATTTGACTTAAGATCAGTTTGCTCAATATAAGATGTTTCTTATTTCAGAAGTCTCCGGACGATACTGGAAATTCTTGAATGGAGTATGCGTTTCTTATGCAAATGAGGAAAGAAAAAAAAATCAGCAATTCTCGGAAGGGAAAGTGTGATCGAAATATTCGAAAGGATATACAAGAAATTTTTAAAAGGATTAAAAGAAAATCAGAAGCAAAGCAACAGCAAACAAAATTGTCACGTAAAATTTTTTTTTTTGTACGAAAATAATGAAATTAAGGGCAAATATTTTTCATTTATAGAAAAACTATAGAACAGTTATAATTATTGTTTTTTACTGTTTAAATTGAATTTAAATTAGACATTTTTGAATGATAAATTTTTTGTTACTATTTTCTACTTTTTTTATTTTTATAGTTTTTGTTTGTTTGTTAATTTTTTATTGTAAATAAATTAAAGCTAAAGGGTTTCTAGTTTCATATAATTATTTTAATTAACTAACTATTAATTACAATTGACAAACAACCATATTAACTTGAGTACAAATTAAATTAGTCGTTATTTCCTCAAATCCGCGATCTGTTTCAAAATTTGCTTCATTTATTAAATTTCGAAGATTGCAATAATTTTCACCGTAATCAAACAGCCAAAATTCATTTGATTCAGATTTTCCCTAGAGTTAATATTTTCTTTAAATTCAAATTAAAAATAATTTTTTTCTATAAACAAAGAACAAAACTTACGATAGCTGTACAATTGTTATCGATTCCTTCTTCAAATAATATTTTAATTTTGTTATTCATTTTATAAATTGATGAAATTCTGGTCGCTATTATTTCATTGTTGTGGGATTTTTTCAGCTGAAATTTGTTTTTTTTTTTTATCAATAATTATAAAATAATTATAATTGACTAATAATTTAATTATTATATTTGTAATAATATATTTAATTTAAATATAATTATATTTAAAATTAAAAATTAGGATTATTACAGAATATGAACATATGCGTCCACTTGAATCACAATCGTGATATGATTTTTTTAATAATTGCCATCTTAATCGTTGAATAACATGAATGCAAGGTTCTTTAAATATCCTAAAATTTTTATTTCAAATTGAATATATAAATAATCGAAATATATTGAAAAATGTTTTGAAGTGTATTTTTTATACTTATCTTTAATTTCAGATTGATGGTTCATTATAAAATTATTTTTAGTAATATTTATGTAAATTATAATTTTTATTTAATTTATTAAATACTCTACCATTTTACTGTACAAGAAGCAGGAATTGGATAGGGAAAAATGGAATAAGCAAAGAAGATACAAGGAGGAATTATAATTATAACGAGTATGTAATATGATTGACAAAAGTGAAATAAATTATATTTTGTAATTTTTGCTTTAACTGAAACTTTTTCTATTCTTTGAAGCCTTCCAGAAATTCTATGATAAATTTGCTGACAATCAGAAATATTTTTTTGCACCATTTTTGTATACTATTATTTATCACAATTTATTAAAAATTTAAATTTAATTGTATTTTTTTAAAGTTTGAAATAATTGGAAGAATATTTTAAATAAATATACAGGTTCTGTTTTTTATTTACTATAATTATTTGACATTACTTTATATTAACTGTTTTTATTAAAGTTTTGCGTTTAACGTCATGTTATTTATTTATTAATAAATAAACATGTTCATTGCACAATATTTTGGAAAATTTGAATTTGAATTCACAATTTCTATTGGCTGAACAGAAGCAGCCAATAAGAGGTTTCAAAAACGATAAAAAATAAAAGGGCGAACTTCCGCTTCTGTTTATTGACAATTTTACTTAATATACAAAAATTCTTAAGACAATTAATTATCTAATTAATTTCTTCTTATACTTATATAAATTCTTGTGCCTTTGATATTAATTGATTTACGCGTATACAGCCATTAAATAATTAATAAAATGGTAACCGCCCTTTCTTCGCCGATACGTGCGACGCCATGAGCGCTTATTTCCGGTTGAACCCCTTTATTGTTGTTTACGTTATTGCAAGTAGCGGAAAATTTTTTCTATTTTCTAGTTTTCTACATTTCCTAAAAGGTCTAAAAGGTAATTACTGCTATTTTGGTAATATTTATACCCTTTTCAAAATGATATTCAGATTTTATTATTTTTATTTATGTTCTATATTATCTGCAACGTTATAGATTCTTCATGTATGTAAACATAACCTCAACCATCATGAGACAATTTTTTAAAATTAAAATTAAAATAATGTTTAAATACTTTAGTGATATATACAAATTATATTAATTAACAAATAGTTGATTTATCTTTCAGGTTCCAGAAATCTCAAACTATTGAGAATATATAATCTTCGCTGAAGAAGATTAAATCATTTGCGACAATTCCTACGCTTAAAACAAAGTCGATTTTAACAAATACTGAAAAAATTTTTTTGTATTTTTAAGGTAACATTAAAATATCAATTGTTTTCAGTTAAATAATAGATAAGAATAATTAAACTTAATTTTCGTTCTTATTCTATAATTTGCTGTATAATGTTACATTTTTTCTATACACGTCAGATCGTTATTAAATAAAATTAATTGAATTAAATAAAAAAATAATATTCCAAAAGAAAACAATTAAAAATTTAATAGAAACTTTAGACCAAATCGTTTTAATTTTCAAAACGTACGTTTAAACATCGCTGACTATTTAATGTCGGGTTTTAACTGAACCGGAAGAAAGGAGGAACCACTTGGTTTTTTTACACACTTTGAGGAAGAGTGAAAATTTTTTGTTTTAGTTACAAAATGGAATCAGAAAATCCTGAAAGGCGTAAAAGACGGTCATCAGTTTCAAGTGGCGAAAATAAAAAGAAAAAATCAAATTCCTCATATGTCTCAACATCACAACCTTCATCTCAACATCCGAAAAAATTTATCGATCAATTGTTTGAAACTTGGAAAAATACTGACACCACAAAATCGCCTGGGTCTTCGACACCGGTATTCGATTTCGATTTGATATTTTTAATTTAATACATTTTAATAATATCATTATTTAATTAAAATTAGTGATATTGTGTACACTCAATTATTGTAATATTCAAAATTTTCAATTTTGTTTAGTCGACGAAATCAGATATAGCCAAAACATTTGAGTCCCAGCAAGCTGCGTTGCAATTGAAGAAATCATCAATTGATTTAAAATTTTCTGAATTAAGTAAAGAAAAGTCGAAATTTGAAGCAAAACAGAGAATGACAATTATAGACCTAAAATTTTGTGTCGATATGTGAGTTAAAAAATTTGTTCCTTTTTTTATATTCTACTAATAATTTTTCCAGTAATTAAGTAATATTTTATTTTTAATAATCTCTTATGTCAAATTCGCTAAAATTCTTTTTATTACATTCAGTTTATATCAAAGTAATTTAATTATTTCAATCTATTTCAATTTTCTAGGTATAATAATGTTCAGAAAGATATTAATAACCTGTACGAAGATATTCAAACTATGGTTGATCTTCAAAATACAATTGATGAGAAACTCAATGAATCGAATGACTTAAGATCATATGTAATTCAAAATTTAAATCAAGAACTTGATAAAAAGAAAGAAATTTTCACTACTTTATCAAAAGCAGTGGAAAATTTGGATATAGGTATGTAAAAAAGATTAACAGAATAATTAACTCGTTGAATTGCTTAATTCGCTTGTTAAATGAAAAAACAAAGTTTGGTAACAAAAACAAATATGTAATAATTTTTATAACATTCTTATTTGCTTCGCGTAGAGGTGGAAAGAACAGAATTACAAAAATTAGAGAAACAGCTAGAAGATCTGAAGATGGAAAATGAGAGACTGAATATATCAAATCAAGATTTAATTGATATCAAAATAAAATTAAACAAAGTTGAAGAGTAATATTTACAAGATTTTATTAAAAAGAAAAGAAAAATTCCAACGTTTAATAATATTTTTTGTATTTTTCCAGATCTAACCACGAATTATTTACAAAAGAAGTCACTCTTGATATGTTGTTCCAAGAAGAATCGAATCGAAATCTTGAAGATAATTCTAAATACCCTGAAGTATGTTTTTACGTTTTATTTTTATTTAATTTCTTCTGAAATTAATTTTAATTTTTTTTTAAATTTATAGGAACTGGATAAATTTAAAGCAGAAATTGTTGAGCTTCAAATAGAATTAGAAAATTACAACTACGTTGATGAGACTTCAGAAATTCTACACGCTAAAATGAAGGAAATGCTATCTGAAAAAATTGATTCCGATGATATAACGTAATGACACAAAATTATTGATTGCTTTAAAGTATTTTATGCAATTTAATTTTGATCAATTATTATTTTCAGACATATTGACTTAATGGGAAAAATTCAAGACGCGCAAAGTAAAATTAAAAAAAATCAATTTTCATCAGAAGCCATGGATAAACTTTCAGATTTGACAAATTGTCTTTTGCAACTTGACTGTAAATTAAATGAGACAAAGACGTCGATTGCTTCGTCTTCATTGAAAACCAAAGACATGGAAAAAATGGATGAGACATTAATTGAAATCGATAAAGAACTAAAATTTTTACCACGGGAAGAAATTTCAAATGAAATAAAATTAATAAATAATGTACGTACTGATAATTTAAAATTATAAATATTTTTTGAATATGACAATAACTAATAATTTTTCATACAGGAACTGAAAGAATTGGATCTTCAGTACGAGGCTCTTACGAAGGATAATTTTGAAATTTTACGTGAATTGAATAATTATTCGAATTACATGGAAGAAGAGGAAATAATTCGTAATTTAAAATTAGAAATCGATCAAGAAAAGAAAATTCACAATGAACTGATGGAGACTTACAAGCAAATAAAGGAGAAGAATAAGAAACACTTCGAGGATTATCCAGATTTATTAGATTCGAATGTAACAAAATCCTTTGAGGAATTAAAAATGAAATTAAAGGCAGACGTAGATGCAGCCGAGAAGAAAGAAACGTCTCTAATAAATGTTCATCAACTGAAACTCAAGGAACTTGAACAAAAGGCCAAGAAATACCGAAATGTCTACAAAGAAGTAAATTTTTCTCTAATTAATTTATTTCTCATTATTGTCAATATATTTTTTATTAATATAAATTAAAAATAATTATATATTTTTTATTTTTTCTAATTTAATTTATTTTCATTAAAATAGGTGGATCAAGAATTAAATTCAGGCGAGAGAAAATTTATCGACTTAGAAAAACAGATCGAAGATGCAGAAAATGAATTAAAAAACTTAAAAGATACAAAAAATGAAATCGAGACAAAAAAGAAAGTGGATGTGAAGAAAAAATTGGAATTTCAAAAAGAAGAGGAGTTGAAAAAATTGAAGAAAGAAGGAGAATTAAAACGAGAAGCAGAATTGAAAAGGGAAGCGGAGATGAAAAGAACCGAAGAATTGAAGAAAGAAGCAGAGTTAAAAAAAGCAGAAGAATTTAAAAAAGCAGCAGAATTAAAAAAAGCCGCGGAATTGAAAAAAGCAGAAGAATTAAAAAAAGCAGCAGAATTAAAAAAAGCCGCCGAATTGAAAAAAGCAGAAGAAATAAAAAAAGCAGCAGAATTGAAGAAAGCAGAAGAACTGAAAAAAGAAACAGAATTTAAAAAATCAGCAGAATTAAAAAAAGAAATGGAGAAGAAGAAAAAGCCTTTAATAATAAAAGAGGAACAAGTAAATTTGAATGATGAAACAATGTCATTGATAAAATCATTGAAATTAAAACTTCCAGCATTACAGTCTCAAATGGAAACTGAGGTAAAATTATTATTTTATTTTTTATTTATGTATTATTTTTAAAAAATTCTACTTTTTTATTAAATACAAAATTATTTAGAGCTATGATAAAAAATTATCGCAGAAGCAAATTGAAAGTGCAAAAGCTTCTTCTCCATTTCGCGTAAGTTCAAACATTGTTTAATTTAATTACATTTTTGTTTATAAAAATACATTATAAAAATATTAATGTAATTTTTTAGAGCTATGATAAAAAATTATCGCAGAAGCCAATTGAAAGTCCAAAAGTTCCTTCTCCATTTCGTGTAAGTTTGTACATTATGTAGTTTATTTTTATTTACAATTTTATTTATAAAAGTACAAAATTAAAAATATAGATACAATATCTTAAAATTTTTTATAATTCAATGCAATTTTTTTTTTGCGAAAATCATTTAAATTTATTTTTTATTTACAGAAATCTAACGAAGGTGATTTAAGCATTAAGAGTACTAAGCCTGGAGAACGATTATTTGATCAAATCCTTTCTCAATTTGGAGTAAGTTTACACTTTTATAATAATTTTTTTTTAAATATTTTAAAATTAAAAACCAGATTAAAAATATATTTTTTCCCAATATTCTTTAATTAAATTTTGTATTTAACTGTTATTTTCAGTCACAAAGCAGTCAGAAAGTATCCAATGATTTACAAGTAAGTTAAAAACTTTGTAATTATTTTTTTTTAATAAATATAATTAATAAAAATTATTTTTCACTTTTATTTTTAGGTTTCAGTTGAGAAACTATCTCAGAAGAAAATTGATCGTTCAAGAACTTTATCTCCATTACATGTAAATTCAAAATTTAAACTCTTTTTTTGAAAGAGGATAATTTATTTATGTACTGAATTTCTTTTTTACAGAAATCTGCTGACGATATTTATGACTTTAAGTCAGATAAATGTTCTCAAAAATCATTGGAAAAACTCTTTTCTGAATTTGGAGTGAGTGTAACATTTGAAATATTTATTTTTTATCAAAAACAATATAATAACAATAGAAATGTTTGTTGAATATTTTATTTCTTTAATCTAACTTATTATTTAATGTTTATTTTCAGTCACACAGAAATCGAAAAAGTGAAGTCGAATCTGTTGAAGAAAAAAAGGAAAATGCAAACGATGCAATATCACTTGATGTCAGATCAAAACAAAAGGCTAATATAAAAATATGAATTAAAAATTTGTTTAATTATTATAAACAATGGCATAATTAATTTACTGATTGTAAAATTCTTTTTCTAGGAACGGGAACGACAAAGTGACAGAAAGTTTTTCAGAATGGCAAGACGAAGTAAATCTCTTCCTCCAAAAAGAACGCGTTAATTTTAACTTACAGAAAAATTGTTCAAAACCCCTATTTTAAAATTATTGTTCTTATTAAGTTATTATTACTATTATGTTTAAATTACATTCTAAATAATCAGTAACTGTAATTATTAAATATTTGTTACTCAATTCTTCTGAAAGATAAGAATTTATTCACAAATTCTTAAATAAACCATTTATTTTAAAATTTACAAACTGTTAATATTTTAAATGAATATAAAATAATTATTTTAATTATATTATTTTACGTATTTAACTTAAAAATTTTTAATTATCTTTTCAATTGATAAGAGTCTGTCAATTAGTTAATTAACTACATTTGCTTATCAAGGAATTTGAATTATTAATTCCTATTGGTTCAATAAAATCAGCCAATAGAAAGCAGAGCTGAAAACGCTCCTTGACATTTCTCTCTCTCTTTACTTTCGCCTACCTTCAAGTCAAATCCATTTTCTGGTTTAAAAATTTATCTGACATTTTTTGCTGTAACACGTGTTTTTGTGTTTGTTCATTAATTTTACAATAATTATGACTAAAAAATCGTTGAAAAGAAAAAGAGAAGCTAGGGAGGAAATTGAAAAGCAGAATGAAATTGAAGAATTGCCTCCAGCGAAGCGAATGTCAGATGAACCTATTCCGAAAAAGGTATGTTTCTAACCTATAAAAATATTTGCAACATGCAATAAGTTTTTTAAATTAACTTGTAAAGAATTAAATTTTATTAATAGAATTTATTTCACAGTTTATAAAAATATGCTTTTAATGCTAATTTATATTTCTACAGACAAAATGGATAAACAGACAACGCGTCTTAGTATTTGCTTCTCGAGGAATTGGCTTTAGACATCGACATTTAATGGATGATATTAAGAAATTAATGCCACACCATCGTACAGAAGCGAAAATGGAGCGAACAAAAAATTTGCAAGTTATTAATGAAATGTGCGAAATGAAGAATTGTAATAAAACAATTCTTTTTGAAGGTCGCAAAAAGAGGGATCTGTACATGTGGTTTTCGAATATTCCCGATGGTCCTTGTGCCAAATTTCTAGTTGAAAATAGTAAGTTTTCTTGTGAAAATAACCATAATTTTTTGTATTATTAAGGAGCTCTTTTTGATGATTAATATTAAGTAAAATTATTATTTGTATTTTAGTTTACACAATGGGAGAATTGAAAATGACTGGAAACTGTTTAAAAGGATCACGTCCTTTAATTTCCTTTGATGAGAATTTTAGCAAAAAACCACAGTATGCACTGTTAAAAGAACTCTTAACACAAATATTCGGTGTTCCCAATCATCATCCAAAAAGTCAACCGTTCTTTGATCATGTTTACACATTTAGTATCCTTGATAATAGGATATGGTTTAGAAATTATCAAATTTTAACAGAAGACGGTGGACTAGCAGAAATAGGACCACGTTTTGTTTTAAATCCTGTTAAAATATTTGCCGAGAGCTTTGGCGGTGAGACTATATGGAATAATCCAGATTACATATCACCCGCAAAGGTAAATTTAAAAAAAACAAACCAAACTAAATCAAATGAAAAATAATTTTATTACTTTTACATTGAATTTTTCAGTTCCGTCAGGCTTTCAAGAAACGAGCAGCAGGAAAATACGAAAATCGAATAGAACAAAAAATGATTCAAAAGGCAACTAAAATGGAAAAAACGTACGCTCTTAATACAACGGATGAAATTTTCAAAGGTGATATATTGTCAAAGGCGACGGAAATTGAAGAGGAAGAGCAGGAGCAGGAAAAACCAGTAAAAATAACAGCAAAAGTTACAAAGAAAGTGAAAAAATTCAGGTAAATGAATTAAGATTTTGTAATATAAAGACCACTTTTTTTATTAATAATAAAAAAAATCAAGTTTACAATATATCGCTGGTTGTCAATTTAATCAAATATTCAAAAATATTATATAAAAAAGCAGGGTGTAAAATTATTCTTTAGAAATTTTTCCATTTTCTAATCATTTCCATTAAAATTATGATCATTCTTTTTTTTTACCTATACAATCACGAAAATATTTTAGTAAATTTTAGACCCGGCTTTAAAAAATACACAATGATAAAATAATTGCAATTGATCAAAAGAAAATTTTACAAATTAATAAATCAACATTAAATATGAAACATTCAATTTCAATTCAAATATATAAACTATTTTAATATTTAAAAGAAAAAAAAAGTTTTAAAAAGTAATTATAATGAAACTGCAAAATACATGGCAGTACATTAGCCTTAGAATTATTTTCATGTCGATAAGTGGTTAAATAGGCAAAAAATTGCTTTCAGTGCTTGTGTTAACACACAATTTGAATGTGTATACATTTACATATATAATATAATAGTATAAAAATTAATCATCTTCCGATAATATATATATATTTTTTTTTGTAAATAGGTATTTAAAAAATAAACGCACTTTACATATAAATAACATTGATTAAAAATAGTTTTGTCGATGGAATTTCAAAAAAAGAACTTTTGATTCCTTTTAACTATTTTTTCAATTTTTTTTCTTTCGTGATTTTTGTGCCAATAAGTGTTTCGTGCAGTCACAACCATCAAAAAACACCATCAATATATTTTTTATAGATTAAAATGCACTAATTGTTTTAGTTTCTTTCTTTAAAAAATATTTTAAATCACACCAAGCAATATTTTGATGGAAAAATACATAAAATTCAGTGCCTGTATGATTATTATGATTATTATTATAATTATTAATTACTTTGTACGTTAAATAGATGCAAGCCTCTGCTTGACTGTATTGTTTTTAATTTCAAATTCGTATACAAATTGATTAAAAAAAAATCTTCTTTCTCATAAGGCAAAATTGGTAAAAGTAATTATTAAGAAAAAGAAAATGTTTCCTAAAAATTAATTAAAATAATATGATTAAATATAAAAACTTATTATTAAATTAATGATTTTTTTTTTAATGAGGAGATCATAAAATGTCATTTATGAAATTTTTCAACAATGAGACTAACAAAAAAAAAGAGAAAAAAAACACTAATTTTATGAGATTATTAGAAATTGTTGTGAAAATCTTTACATGACAGAAATATTCTGTCAATTATAAGTGATCTTAATAAATAATTGAATTTTTACGATTACTTAACATGGAAAAAGAAGAATTATCATAAAAATTAATTTCTTTTCTAAAATTCAGAAATATCTCTTGAAAAGAAAAAATAATGCAAATGTCTTAAAGTTGATATGTTAAAAAATAATTGGAAAACTCACCTTGGAAGCAACATAGGAAACGGATTTTAAAAAAATTACTTAAGAACTAATATTTATTGGTTCATTGGAGCCAATTCGTGTGATTGTTGACCATTTGTATTTGTACTTTGCCCAAGCTGAGCCAAACCAGATTCACGCCATTTTCCATTTTCTCCATTCAAATTTTTATCCTCACAAATGCAGAGAAATAGCGTATCAATGATTGTCTAAAGGAAAAAATTTAATTTATCGTCTCTTTTAGCTTAACCGTAATAAAAAAAAAGAATGCGAAATAAAAATAATTGAAATTAAAAAGTATATTAAAAAAAAATAAATTAAACTCACCTCATAAAGTGAAATGACGCAATGAGCGATGAAAAAGGCAAACACGCAGATGACAAATATTGGCGCTGCATAAAAATAAAGTCGCGTGTTGTGCTTTAGGAAAAGTAAAGCAATACTTCCAGTTGCCGCGGTCACGAAACATTTTCCCAAGAAAAGAATAAAGTCTCCTACGCTATTAATCACTGCTATTTGAACTGCATTACTGACTATTGTAGCAAACGCCTTAGAAAAAAAGAAATTAAATTATAAATAATAACCATAATTATGAAAATTAAATAATTAAGCATTTGACTTACTACTCTCGCAGATTTACAAAAATTTGTCCCCTCTATTGCCACCACTGTGTAAGCATTGTGATTCATAAAACGAATAAACTTCTCCAAACAGTAAAAACAGCAAATACAACATTTTAAACCACATTGAGCGCACTGTGAGGTTTCTTTCGTTTTATCAAACCTAAAAATTGGAAAGATAAATTATTTCTATAGAATAAATAAGCATTAAAAAATTAAATAATAATAATAAAAATAATAGTCATAAAGGTAAGAAATAAAAAATGGTATAAATGAAAAACTTACTTTTGATGCAAGTAAGTAAAAATTAATCGCGGCAATTTAAAGAGAGTAATGAGAAATGATCCACAGGCAACGGAACCCAAATGATAACAGAATAATGTTCCCAATGCTGAACAAACCGGTGAAGAGCTCGAATCTTTGCCTCTGAAATGTTTAATTTTTTATCTTTCTCATATCTATGACAAAATTTACACACTAATTAAAAAAAAAATGCTTACCTGAAATACCACTGGGCAACAGCTCCAGAAATAACCATATTTTGACAAGCGCTAATAAATTCCGAAGTCCAAATCAAGCCTATAATATAAACCCACCACATATATTTTACCCATGTTGAATCCACATATTCGACCAGCGTGAAAGCTGAAAATAATTAATAAAAATAATTTCAATTTTTTTACGAAAATCTCTAAATTGAAATTATAAAATATAAAGAGTATTTAAATATTAAATCTATTAAAATACAATGGAATGAAAAATTACTTTTAAAATTTTCGAGTGGAAGGTCAAAGACTTTGTGATCTTTCAAAAAATTCCTTCCTTCAATTGCCGAATCATTAAATGTTGAATCAAATATAAGATTTTTGTATTTTTGCACTGGCTTCGTGCCTGGATAATCTGAAAATATTTTTAACGATATTTTATTACTATTAATAAATAATAATAAATAATAATAATAATAATCCTGATATTAAAATCAATAGTAAAATCAAAGAAAAACTAAAATACGAAAAAAATGGAAATTTGTCATTACTGGCAGTCGCGAGAGACAGAATAACCGCCACCCAGTAAACAAAGAACAATAATAGCGCCACAAATGTCAACAGAGGTGTGAAAAACAATCCGGGAAGTTCTGCCAAACACTTGGCACTTTCTTTAAAAAGTGTCGTCATGAATCCAATGTGTTTACGAAGTGTGACAAGCAAAAATAACAATATCACCTGAAATTTAAATTTGTTCAGATTAATAATTAATTTACCAACGAAATACTTTGTGAACATAATAATTAAATAATTGTTGTTATTTATAATGTACGAATTAAATTTGTTAAAAAAGAAGAAAAAAAATGAAAATCACGAAAGAAAATTACAGTTATCACTGTTGCGATTATAGAGAAGGCCAAAAATGCCTTTTCATTTCGAACTGATTCTTCAAGGAGTTGTGAATCATCAGTGTTATCCAAGTTTTTCTTTATGTCAAAATAAGTCCACCACAATAATCCCGTGCCAACTGAAAATTACAATAAAATTAAAACACAAATTACATAAACTTTCAACACAAATAAGAAATGCAAATTATTTTACCAAGACAAGAGATGCTGACAAGAACCATTACAATCCACGTTACGACACTCGCCAATAAATGGAAAATTGCAATCGTTAAGAGAGCCAAAACTGAAAAAAATAGTAAAAAAATTAGAATAAAATGAAAATTTTAAATCGAAAAAAAATTAAACCAAAGAAGAAATTTTATGTATTAAATAGGTTTTTTTTTCGTAATTTTTGCAAAATTACCAAAGGCAAGGAATGAGAAGGCCAAAATTTCTTTCCAAGTTTTGTATAAATCACCCAAAACTTGTTCAATAACATCCCATGAATTAAGGACTCCGTACAAATTGGAAACAATGGCTCCTGCCGTTTCTTTCACAGCTTTTGGAATACAACGATTCAAAACTGAGATACTGTCGTAAACTGGCAATTCGGGACATGAACCAGTTTTATTTTTATTATTACTACTGTTGCATGCACTAAAATTACTGCCAGGTCCATCGTGACACAATTGTGATCCAGTTTCTTTGTAAAATTGACAAATATCATCCATTGTATCCAGTTTGCGATTTGGACATTTTTTCACACAAATTTTCAATGATTTTTTCACATTCGTGACATCCATGAAAAATAGATATCTAGAAAAATTTTTTTTTCCATTAGTTTATAAATTTTTTTCTATCAAAACATTTTTAAAAATATCTACTCACGGTTTCTCGCTCGTATCCTGACCAGATAATTCCATATTTCCAAATTTAGGATTACTTTTCACACCGCAGGTATTTCCAAAACTGTCATATCCATTTATTAATCTTATTGGATTTCCATAAACGAAGGCAAATGCCGCAATTAAAATCTGTAAAAAGGGAATTTTTCGAAAATTAATCAATTATTATTGATTTAAACGCAAGGTAGATTATACAAATGCTGAGAACTACATAATAATGTAATAATCAATATATAGGAAAATAAAAACAGTATAATCAGTAACAATTAAAAGTCGCAAAGGTACGCTATGTCAACAATTGTTTCTACTATGTTTTAAAACTGGTTTAAAAAGATGAGAAAATTTTCGCATTGTTTTTCATTGATATGTATAAAATATTCACGAATTAAGAAATCTCATTAATAATTGATTTTTATTGGTAAAAAACTAAAAATATATTATATGAAACATAAAATTTTTATGGGCATAAACTGTTCTAATTTATAGGTTATATTACCATTAGAGACCAAAATAAAATGAAAAGAATGAGCCAAAATATATCGGTACATCCTCGAATGTGTGTAGGTCCTGATCGTTGTTCCTCTTCATCGTCACAACCACAACAACTCATTTTTTATAAATCAAAACTAAAGACAAAGCCGCTCCAAAACAATAACCTCTATATGCTATGGGGTGTTTGCTTCTCTTGTTTGTACTTGTCGTCGGTTATTTCCGTACGCACTCGAGAGTATTCGGAAAAATCCTTTTTGTAATTTAAACCGTTTTCATTACTTATAGAATTGTTTTCTTTTTTATACTTTTTTCTATGATTGTTTTCAATGATTGTAAAATAATAAACAATGTTTCAAACAATTGAAAATTTTTCCTAAATTATAATTTTAATCATGATTCAGTATAATTTGAAAATCATTACATGATTCACACCTGTTCGCGAGGATATTACGTGAGTTTATTATTAGTTCATCTAATACTATATAACACTTGGTGGTATTGATTATATTTGTAATAATTTTAAGTGTTTTCTATTATAACAATGTTTTGAATAATAGTGCTTCATAGCAATATTTATATTATTTTGTTTTAAAAGTATTAAAAAATGGAAAATTCTAAATCAATATTTTAAAAACAGGTTGAAAAAAGTCTATTAGAAGTGAAATAGAACAAATATTAAAAAATGGAAAATTATTCTAAATCAATATTCTAAAAAGAGGATGAAAAAGAAGTCACAATTAGAAGTGAAATAGAACTTTTTATTATCTGGATTGAATCCACGATAGGTATCTCATTAAAGTATAAAGTAACACTGCTACCCAAGGTTAGCTGTAAGTTTTAATTACAATAATCAAAAAATGAAAATAAATATATGTATCATAAAAGACAACATTAGTTTTTTGTTTAATGAACGAACGAGAATAGAGACTATTGTTATGTATTTAATTTCTGGGTTGATTCGGTATTTGTTCTAGACATTGAGAGAATTGGTAAATGACGCCATCGAACTTCATCCTGATCGGAGGTTGTTGTTGGCGATGAAAAACCTTCGAGACTTAATTGTAATGCTCGTCTCAATTCGTCATCCTCCTCATCATCATGTTCAACTTCATCAAGTAAACGCGTTGCATTCTCATCAGATGCTAAATCTAAACGCAACGCAAGTGGATTTTTAACATCTTCATTTGCATCCTCTAAACTTAATTGAAGTGCACGTTGTAATTCAGCATCCTCATCGTCCTCTTGTTCAGAACCCTCTAATGTAATAACAGGAATAATTCTCTCTAAACCTGAAGTTTTCTCTGTTTCGGATTTATTGAATATTTGCGAATTTCGATTATTTGATGAACCTGGAGTTGAAGAACTGGCACTACCTAATGATGACGATGGTACTTTCACTTCGCCAATTCCTTCCAAAGCGGCCTTTAATAATTTCGCATCATTGTCCGTTTTATTATCATTACTTTTGTGGGTTTTTGAATTTTCTGAATTTTGCCTCTGTCTGACAGGATGTCTTGATAAATATTCATCTGCCTCACATGGTGGAAAATTACCAATCACGATGAAAATAGAATATCCTGTTTGAAATAAAATTTTGTTTTTAAAAAAATACTTTCTTTAAAAATAATCACAATTGAGAAATAATTACCTTCTTGAATCAATTGAGCTAAAAACATTGCCAAATATGTATTTGTTATCAGTTGAGGTCCATTCATTAGAGAATTTAAATTAAACCACTGTGTGCCTAATTTTCTAATTGTAAACCAATGATCTCTGTAATTGCAGATGTACGCTTTCATTTGTCTGTAAAAAAAATCGAATTTGATTACTTTTGTTTTCTTTTATAAAAGTTAGTGCAAAAAGAAATGAAAACCTACGCTGGATCACTTTGAGCCATTAAAGCAGTTGGCTCTGTACTATTGTAGGGAATAAGATCAAGACCCCAAAAATCAAGAGCACTGTTAATAACTTGCACCGAAAAATATCCACTATCATCTACATTGCCCGATGGTTGCTAGAAAACCAAAAAAATACAAATATTTAGAAAATAGTGTCACGAATAATATATTTTCAGAGATGGACATTCAAAAATGCTAAAAAAAACACAAAAAGATTACATAATGAAAATGATTTTTATTTTTATAATGAATAATTATAAAAATAAAAGGAAACAAACTCTGAAAATGTAGGTTATAATACCTGTGTTAAAATGAGATTGACAGACACGGTAATTCGATCGTGAGTGCAATGTTTATGTTTTTAAAATGTCCTGACTAAAGAAAATTGGGTTTTAAAAATCTCTACCTCTAAAAATTGCCTATAATCTTCACTATCCACTCCGGATTCTGCCATTCTTAATCTTTCCTCTTCGTCCATTTGATGAGCCAAATTAGCAAGATCCACTGCATTAAAATACGGTCCTTGTAGAAGTGCATTTAAACAATGTTGAGCGCAAAGATAACCCTCTTGCTACATAATAAGAATGGTTTTTCAAAAACAATTTTACAATTAAAGCGGAGAAAAATAGAAATGATTCACATGAACGTACTAAATGCGTTTCAATATATTTACCTTCTCGTGAAATATTTTATCCATTTTAATAGCGTTATTAGCAAACACCAAACTGAAATTTACTTTCAATTAACTTTTTTAAAAATAACTGCAATTTATTAATTTTATAAATGTCACTTGCAAATCAATCTATTGTTTTTTTTCTCAACACATACACTTTTTTTGGGTTTACAAATCGCCCCTTATGTTTTATTCACAATTTGCCCGATCTGCCCCTGCCCTCAGGTGGTAATCCTTAGGGTGGGACCACACCTTGTTTTTGTAACCACATGCGCATGCACCCACAACTGAATCGCGAAATTTCATTCGTAACTTTCAATCTGTTGGACAATGGGAAAAAACACAAAGCCAATGAAAATGATTAATTTACTTGGTCAAGTGGCTGAATGAATACTTATAAAAAAATGTATTTTCGTTTTCAAACTAGATAATTTGTTCCAAATAAGATTTACTTTAATAAACAAATTTTTTGTTCAAGTTCTTTTAAAAAATTACTTTGGAGAAAATTGTTTTAAATTTACCGCCATCTGGCGTCCAATGAGGAAGCTGCATATCAATTCCGTTACACAAGTCAATTTTACAAAATGGCGCAAAGAGGTGTGAGTTACTGTGTCTAATTTTGGTTTCTACATGGTTTTTTCTTCAATTTATTGCATTCAATAGATTCCTAATTGTAAAATAACTCGTAAGTATTTAAAATCAGTAATCCAAGTGACAAAATCCGGTAGAAATAGTAAAGTTTCCAAGTTTAAAGTAAAAAAAAAAATTCTTTCTCAACCGAAGGTGTTGACCAATGCCATTTTTGTCTGTTGAAATAACGGCTTCCAGAATAATTCTCACAAGAGGATAACGTCCACGTTATAAAATCGAATGTCTTGGATATTTACCAACGTGATGAGGAATTAAAGGACGGGGCATGAAGTTTTATTTTGTGAAGTAAGTTAATATTATAATATTGTTTTATCCAAAAAAAACTAATAATGCATCTAATGGCGATTGGTAATTGTTTCTTAATGCTTTTGTTTTTACTTGCAAATTGCTTTGTTTGTCCTTTTGTTGCGAATCCTATTAACGCTTGCATTAACAAATTTTTTATTTTTCTACAAAACTAAAATCAAAATTTACAAACTTTTATAAAATATATGGAATAATTTTTTCAAACCGTTTAGATTATATATATAGGTATATATATATACATATACATGCAATATATAAATATATATATAAGCATGCAATTTAAATACACGTAGGGTATTTAAAACTTGAATTTGTGTAAAGTTTCTGCTTGAAATACTTCCAATTAAAACGTTTCAAAGCGTGCCTAATGCAAAATTATATAATCTCGTTTGACATAATTACAATTTCTCCGATGAAGATAAAAACCCATGTTTGTATATTTATATCTCATTTGTGAAAATTATATTTCAAAATGAGCTTAAAATTAGAAAATCTGATAATTGAATCACTAAGTAGAAATGTTTCATTCTAAAGCTATTTTGGGTATTTTAATTTTGACCATAGATTGGAATGTTTTTATCGCAAAAAGTTATTTTAAAATTACCTTTTCTAAAGTTCCTTTTATTTAATCAAATTTTATTTCATGTATTAAAAATTATGTTGTTTTTTATTGTTTTTATATTCTCAAAAAATTATTCTCTGTCCATAGAAATTGAAGGTTATTTATATTGTCATTTGTTTTTCTTTTTGTGTATAATAAATAAATATAATTATATTAATAATGATAGTAAATATCATAAATTAATAATAATAGTAAATAATAATAATTTAATTGAGATTTAAAAGAAAGGGCAAATAAATTTTGTGTATTTAAATGTTTAGAATTTTAGAAAAATAGATAAATGGGAATTAAATTTTGTTTCTTGATAAGATTAATTACTTCTTACTATAATAGCCTTTTGTGATAAACAGTATAGTTAAAGAAAGTATTATTTGAACATTATTCTTTTCGTTTGTCTCAAAATGCGTTCCAAATTTTTGATAAATTAAAAAAAGAAATAAAAATAGGAAAAATTTACTGATTTAAACAAAAAGCATTACAAACCAAAAAAAAAAGAAATGAGGCGCGTGAAATAATTTTGTAAAAAGAATTTAATTTTCTGTTAAAACAATTTGTTGTTTAATTAACTGGAGCAGATTGCACATTTTTTAGGGGATCATTATCGCAATTGGACAGGCATATTTTCGGTACTTTTCGGTTCTTTTCGATTTTGGAGGGTTTCTGGCTCGTGCCCCAGCTATATTCCTTTCTCTCTTTCTCTCTTATAGTTTATACCCTACATTGAGTCCCCTCTTTGTCCCAGTGTATGTCCCCCTCCAATATCAAGTGGGACTGAAGATCGGACCTTCCCGGCTTCTCCCGGTCTCATTGCCCTTCAGTTCAAATCAAGCCATTCTCAAGTTTAGATCTATATATTATATCTCCATATTATAAAAAAATGTCTTATTCGCACACTATTTTCTCAATAAAAAACTATTTTCTAAAATAGTGTTTAAAAAAAATTTTCCTTTGCAAAAACATTGAACAATTTTCTATAGTTATTTTTTATAAATAAATACTCCGAAATATATATATATATTTGTGGCTTGCGTGTTTTATATACAAGTATATTCACCGTGTGTGTGTGTGTGTTATAAAAGGGAAGCTCTCGTGGAACAAGAAAAGGGGAAATCGCGCATGCTCTACGCTCATAAATGTGAATCAATAAGTTGGAAACAGAAGCAAAAAATTAAAAAAAAAGTGTTGAGTGAAAGTTGTTGACTTGAAAATGCGCGTGGTTTTTTTTTTATATAGAAAGAGAAAATAATAAAAGAGAAAAATCTCGCTTTTAAAAGCCAAAGAGAAAAATTTTTTTTTGAAAATTATTCCAGTGTTTTGATTATTCAGAGATTTATTTTTGATGAATTTTTCTATTTAGATAGAGAAAGAGAGGAAAATATAAGAAAGGAAGTTATAAACAAACAGACGGGGATTAAAGATTGAAGGAGAGAAAACAAAACGGAGTTGAAGATTTGGTCCATGAAAATGATCAATAGAGAGCAAAGTCTGCATTCCGAGGTCGATTTGTTGTGAAGAAGTGTTATCTGAACGTTAAAATACACCATGGATATAGTGTAGTTTTTCTTCTTCTTCTTCTCTTTTCCCGCTCACTGCAGGACGAAGATCTCGTTATTGACCTCAGACCATTCATTTTTCGGCGGGATTTTAAACGAGTGAGGATATACTGAAAAGAGAGAGAGAGAGAGAGAGGCCCGTTCTTTAGATTCTTTGAGAATGGATTTAATACCGGGCGGTCTGCACGTACCTGCTAAGATCCAGGATATCAATACCTACCATTCTTCGTTTTACTCGCCACCACCCACTGAAGCGTAAGTCTTTTTTTTCTGTCTTTCCTCTCTTTGCCATTAGCTTTAGTCATTGGGGGGAAAATGGTAGGAGAGAGAACTTGGAAGAAACAGGTCTATACTTGCTTGGTTGCTTTTGCTTGGTCCCATCAGCAGCAAGTACCAGCAAGCATATTTCGCAGTGTTGCCAAATTCCTTCTTCAAGTTATTTATCCCAATAAGCAATTTTATAAGGGGAAGTAAAAATTTTAACCGAATTTGAATTTTGAAGAATTGCAATAAATGACAAAAAAAAAATTGAGTTAATCTAGTAGATTCGAGAAAAGGTGATTGACCCCTATTTTCTTGCAGTGCAGATTCTAGACTATTTTTCCCTGCATGATAAGATAAGAACAGAATATTTGCCTCTGGAAAGAAATGTTTAATTTTACGAGAGATATTTATTACTTTTTTTTTCTCTATTTTAAGGAAACTACCGGTGGAGGAAAATGTTTCGAATCAAAGAGTAAATCATCAATATTATGGATTTACAATTTGTTTTGTCTGCAAATTTTTCAAGTCTAGTTTTATTTATTTACATTCTTATCGGTCAAGCGATTCAGAAGGTAAATAAACAAAAAGAAAGGAGTCAATGAACTCAGAAGGAAAATAGACGTGCAGAGAAGGAAAATTCGCCAATGAAAAATTACTTATATTTGAAGGTGCAAATTAAAAGTCGATAAAAATTTCACTGCGAAGGGATATTTTTGTTTGCTGTCTTTAAAATTGGAAAAAGTTATGTTTTTAATGAATTGGAAATTTTTCTGTTTTTTTTTTCTCACCGATATTGTCTTTCGAGCACATTGAACTTTTGAAAGGGAATTTGTATTGTGATATAAAGAGTTGTGAAGATCCTATTAGTATGAGGAATAAATAATACTGTTACTCCGAAAAATGTTAGGATGGAGTCTCTCCCTTGACGTGGATACATGTAGTATCTGATAGCCACAGGGTGGAATAAGTCCCTGGGACATCTGGTCACCACCTGCCTCGATTTGCCCTTACACTCTCTCGTGCTGCCAACTTCCCCTATCTTTAAACATATATACAGAGAGAGAAAGCTCTCATATTTCCGCGACATAGCGTTATATATACCTATTACTTGTGCCTTCATACGTACATAAATGTAGACACAAATTTCTGAAACGCAGGCAGGTACACGTACTTATTACCCACATTTATTATATTGACTGTTCCCATTAGACTCGACATCGCCACTTCAATCAAGCTGCGTCCTCGTTTTCAAATATACAAACGATTTTGTACAAAAAGCAAATTTTTGATTCAGATTGAAAAACCTAATTTATGAATTTTGGTATTTTTCTATTTCTACTTTTCTATTTTTGTTCTATTTATACTTTTCTATTTTTTTTCCTATTTATCTAAACGTTGTTTCATTTATGATACTTTGATGGAAGAAATCTTCAATTTTCGATGAATTGTTTCAAAAAAGAAGCCAATAATTAAGTATTTTCGTATTACTTGATTTAATTCGCTGGTCACTTGTCAATTGTTCCATTGCCGTCAAAGTATCTGAAACTTTTTTTTCCCCCCGGGCACCTTGTCTTCTCTTTTTCACGCATATATATACCTTTAATATAACAATGGTGAAAGACCCGTGGTACAAAATTTACCCTAACTTCCCTTGGACTTTTTGGGGATAACAATACACATATACGACACTAATACAGATCAGTTTATGTTAGTGACTTTCGTTCTTTGGATGTAGTCCGCTTATACCACCTGGCACGAAGTTAGTAGGAATGCTTAAAATGTAGAGAGAGAGAGAGAGAATTGTGTATGTCTGCTCTTAATCGTTCATCTTTCTCTTCCTTTTTCCCCAAGTGAGAAATTGTTTCTAACCCATGTGCAAAGGACAGAAACCGTGTGTCCTTTTTCGAGGGACGACAAGAGAGAGAGAAAAAGAGAAGGGTGACGTAAGGTACCTTATTTTAAAGCTTCCTTATACTTTCTGACATATGGTGTAAACCAGCTCACATACACACGCTCTTCAAGAAGGGAGAATCAAAAAAAAAAATAATAATAATAAAAAAAGGGGGACCCGTGCTCGTTCCCATGACAAGTGCCGATGAATATTTTTCATGTGAATCCTTCACTCCCCCGTGGGAATCGCCAATAGGGGAGTGCAAAATGGAAAAAGAAATGATGAAATTAATTTACCAATTGGAAACTTAGTTGTAAATTTAGATAAGTAGACAAGTAGACCATTGGGGAGTTTTTAAGAAGGACATGGGGAAAATTAATCCCTCCTGTTTTAAATTTTCACTTGTTAGTGTATTAAATAATCACGTCTTCTTCTTTTTGCAGATAATTTGCATTTACGAAAAGTGAATTGAAAAAAAACGATCAACGAAGTTAAAAAGAAGAAAATTAAACTCATTTTAAAGAGTTCGGTCAGAACTCAGAATTTTCTTTCGAGATGTTATGAATCAGAGGAATGGAAATTTTTTCTTGACAGAAAGACAGAATTTATTTAAAATTTTGAGGAAGAAATTACTTTATCAGAACCAAATAGAGATTTACGTAGAAAAAAAAATTGATCACGAGAATAAAAATCACCCCATGCTGACCTCGAGTATACCGAAAATAAAAGAGAGCAGATGTATGCAATCAAAGTCTTGTGCCTCGTTCGTCAAAAAACTACCCCTCAAAGTTTTAAGTTTCTCTAAGCGCCACGTCTAGATTGCGAAGAAAAAATATGCAGCGAAACAGGATGATACCAGAGAGAAAGAGAGAGAGACAACTTCGTCACTCGCCTCTTCTTCTGTTTGGAGATTGATTTTTACCATCATCGTTTCCTCTCTCTCTCTCTGTCTTCTTTGCTCGATGCGAAATTTCGTCTTCATTCCTCAAAATTTTTGACGCAAGACTGAACGCAAGAAACAACCCCTTGGCAAATTTACAATTCGGCATTCGTGTCTCCCCTAAGAACCCAGGATCGTTCATTGTTGTATCCATAGTAGACGTGTATATATAAGGGGAACAGCTGCTATCAGTTTGCCACCATTAGACGTGTGTAGACTTCCTTCCGTTTTCGGGGGTTGTAAGGAAAGACCGCCAAGACGATAAATTGGAATTTTTTTCTTTTTTAAATACACTCTCTCTCCGTCTTGTCTGATGGCCGATCTTTAAATAGCTTTTGAAATTCAACAAATTCTGAATACATTAAATTTATAAAAATGATGAAAAGAGGGAGCAGATGTTGATTATTGACTGACGGCGATGATGGTCATTTTCAAAAGTTGGAAAATTCACCTCCTTATCTGAAGACGATCAGGAATTTTTTTGGAATTATTAATTTTCTCCGGGCATTTGAAAATTATTCTTTATTTTCTATGCACCCAATATTAATTTTTTAATAGGAAGAATTTTCACTTCTTTTATTATTTTGTTGATGTTAATCAAAAAATATTGATGATTAATTAATTGAAAAATTCAGTAAAAGAGCAAAATAGAATAGAAATAGAATTTAAATAGAATTTAAAAATTGGATTCAATTAGACATTCAGAAAGGATTTGATGGGAATTTTTTTCGTTTCTGATTAGCGAAGAATTTTAAGAAGCCGAAGAATAGAAAAGTCCATAGAATTTAAGAAACAATATGCTTTCTCATGCGGAAGGTTTTATTTTTTTTTTTGTAGAAACCTCAGGTACTACTTGCGTAATATGATATGCGAAAATATTCTTTTTTTCCATTGGGGCTTTTAAAAAAATGTAACCCGCAAGTGTTCTTCATGGCAACAAGACGAATAAATATGTATACCAAACCGGTTTTTTTTCTCCTTTTTTTTCGACGTACATGCTAATTTTAAAATGATGTTTCGAAGTTCTATGGTGATTTAAATATAGTCTCCATTGCTCGACAGGAGACATTCGAAGGGGAAAATTTTTTAAATTTCAATATACAATTTTTACTCCAATTTCGTCTCGTTTTGAAATTTTCTCTACATTTATATTATTTTTACCCGGAAAAAAAATACTAAAGTAACTTTTAACTATTTTCAAAGTAAAACTGGGAATTTCTGCTCATTTCTGTCACAAATAAATGCGCAGAAATTTCTGAACATTTCCGAAATTTTACTTTAAAAATAGTAAAAGTTACTTAATATTTTTTTCCGTGTATTGTTTTATAACGAGGCAAAGTCAATATAGTTTATTTCGATTTTGGAGGGAAATATTTCCATGTGATGTTTTGTAGAATAATTATTTCTCAGGTAAATTGTATTTTACTGCAGTTAAAAATGGGAAAAATAGTTTATTATTTTTAAGATCGTAAAGAAGTCAAAGGGAAGCCGGGTTTTGTGTCATAAAAAAAGCCATTCACAACCGGATCTTTGAAGAATTTTTTCTTTTAAATACGCAAGGAGACTTTCCTTAATTCCAAGAATTGTGTCCTGCGGGTATTGGATTCTTTCAGTGCATGACCCTTGAGCAGTAAAAACATATAAAAAATTTTTTTCTTTTCCTCACCTTATACTTATACTATATATACATATATTACGAATGGTGTTTGAGCCCCTTTGGCAGCTGCATACACGATGCAGGAGCCCTTACCCCCTGAAAAAAAAATGTCTCTTCTCTCTCTCTCCTCACTCTCCACCCTCACCCCAATCGGCCTCGTGTGTCATGCACTCGTGCTACAATGGGGGAGGCTAACACACAATATCTTTAGGACACTATGTGAGTACACATGCCATAAGCATATGCCACGCCACACAGATGGCTTTGCGGACTTTTAATATTATCCCATCTATATAGCACCTTAAAAAAAGCCACCACCCCCTTAACACGGTATTCTGAAAAGGGAAAATAATTCGACCCTTTTGTTACTGTGACGCAGCATCAGTTTTTCAATGTTTACATAAATTATTTAATATGCGATAAATAGTTTTATTTTTGTAGAAATGCGCTTGTGGGTGTTTTTGTCGATCACATCTGTGCAGATCTAATTAGCTTTTGTAGATGCGGATCATTTATTTTTTCGTTAGGGGTGAACTGTATTGTCATGTAATGGGCGGGACGAATTTTTCCAACATTTAGTTCAGTTTTGGAATTATTAATGATCCAGACGGGAAAAATCAATTAATAGGGGAAATAATTCCAGTTGGGCGGATCGAAATTCGATAATTGAATTTTACAAAATCAATTTTTTTTTTCTTTTTGAATTTTTATTTAAGGAAAATTTTAATTTAACACTTTCGTGTTCGTCTAATGTTTATTTTCCCTTGTCGAATATGAAAGTGAATGGAACTTTTCGCATGTGTGTAATTCAAATAAACTCGAGTTCAACTGTCGCTTTTATCACACATCCGTTTACTGTCTCGTACAACATTACGTCATTCTTGCATTCTTCGGAATGTAAATTTACCACGCATATTTTTCAACTTCTCCTTTTCTATTATCAAATATTGTTATTTCGTTGAAAGAGAAAACATCACCTTGAATTTCATATTCGCGAATCATGTATCACTCTGAGAAAAAATGGAATTTAATACTATATCTAAAAATGTCAGCATTTACGTGTATTTTTCAGAAATTGCACTAAGAAAAATTTATTCGAAATTAAAAAACTCCTAATTATTACGAAATTGAAGTCCACAAAGGTTTATTATCAACGATTCGGAAAAATTAATATTTTTTCAAGCCGTAAAGTCATATAAAAATTCTGAAAAGGTGTATTTAATTTTTCAAGGGGAATTTTAGTTTTAGTACATAGAAAAAGAAAAAATGTTACGGATCGAGGAACTGTTAAAGTAGTTGATAAATGATCTAGATGGTAATAATAATAATAAAAATAGATGGAAGACAAATTTCTCTAACGGAAGGAAGTCAATGATTTTGTGATTTGAGACCCATATATGAGAAGGGAGGGAAGTTTCGTTCCCCAAACAAGACGTTGACAGGACGACAGGAAATTAATTAAAAAAAAAAGAAAAGTAAACCCCTCAGGTTAAGACAATATATTGTGATTCCGTAAGTCTTTTGACAGGATGCGGTCATACTCGTGAGTCTAGAGGAACCAAACGTTGGGGAAGATTCACGTTACATTACTGAATTACACACCACCCCGCAGGAAAAGAGTATAAGATGATCAAAATCACAATAAAGGGATCAGACGACGAACAGGAAGGATGTTTAACCACCCGTAATATCCTGCGACCTGATTCAAAAACAAATTTTCAGATGTAGATATAGAAAAAGAGACACAAAAAAACGAATATTTCAATGGAATAAGATTTTTACACTCCCTTTCCCCCCTTCTTGAATTTCCTTCCGTTAGAATTCGTATTTTTTTAATTTGGATTTTAATTACATTTTCTAATTTTTATTTCTCTAGGTTTTTTTTTTAAATTAATCTTAATTGTTATTTTGTTTGCTTGTTGTAGTTCGAGATCTGGATATGAGTCCAGCTGTGGTGAGGATTCAGAAACTGAGTATTCATCGAATTATCCAGGGACCACGCAAAATTCAACGACTGGCGCAACAAATTCCAATGGCGTGCCTCAAGGAAAGCAAATAAGTAAAAGTCGTTGGACAAAAGAGGAGGATGCTCTTTTAAAGAAATTGGTGAGCCACGCCGATCATCATGGAACGAATTTACGATGGGACGTTATTTCGGCCCATTTCCCTGACAGAAGTGACGTTCAATGTCAGCAAAGATGGGCGAAAGTCGTTAATCCCGAATTGGTTAAAGGTCCATGGACGAAAGAGGTCAGTTTTTTTTAAGAGAAATTAAAAGGCAATTAATTATTTTTAATTAATTTTTGAAACTTTTTTTTTCTTTCAGGAGGATGAAAAAGTCGTGGAATTGGTCGATCGATATGGACCAAAAAAATGGACATTAATAGCAAGACATTTAAAGGGTCGTATCGGAAAACAATGTCGCGAAAGGTGGCACAATCATTTAAATCCAGGTATAAAGAAAACCGCCTGGACGGAAGCTGAGGATAGAATTATCGTCGAGGCACATCGTCGTGTCGGTAATCAATGGGCTAAAATTGCCAAACTTTTACCCGGAAGGACGGACAATGCAATCAAAAATCATTGGAACAGTACAATGAGGCGAAAATACGAAACTGAAGATGGTCGAGTTTCTGGTTCAAGAGGTAATATTCCACTACAGATAAGTAGAAAAAAAAATAATAGGGAAAGTGAAAATTAATGGAAAAATTTTGTCTCTTTTTTTTGCAGGAAGGGGAAGAAGGAAAGCTGCTAATGCAAATTCAAGTCACAATAGAGAATCAAAGAAAGTACAGGATGATAATTCAACTGAAGTGAGTAATAAAACAACAAGAGGTGAAAGCAGTTCGTCACATTCATCGATACCTGAGAATGCCGTTTGTGGTGATCTCGATCAGCTCGATTGGACAAAAGCTTGGGAACAACAACAACAGCAACAACAAAGCTCACATCGTTCACAGAGTAATTATCAAAATATGATGCACCTGAATGAATGCAATAATGCCGAGAGGCAATTAAATTCACCACCTCGACGAGATGGTTCATTGAGGATAAAGTCAGAAACTTTATCTCCATTCTCCAGGTATTTTTTCATTTCAATACTGTTGGATTTTGGTAAATTTTTAGATTTTTAATCTTTAAATGAATTTTTATTCAAAAGGGTAAATGTTTCTCGTGCTAGATATTTCGATCTGGATATACAAAAAGAGGCAAGTGGTTCGAGGTCGTCGGAAATACGTCTTCTTCCGATGCCCGATCTCGAAGAAGGGAATATGTGTATGGAGAAGGAGAAATCGAGTCCGCCTCCGATTCTCCGAAGAAAACGGAATTTCCAAATGATTGAGAGAACCGATACACCGGACAGTGGGAATCAATCGGATTATTTGTTGAATCAACATCATAATCTTGGTACAACGCCATCGACTCCGATTAAACAATTGCCCTTCAGTCCATCGCAATTTTTAAATAGTCTCAGTCCAGAGACGTCATGGCCAAGGGCAAGCACACCTAAGGGAAGTCCTGAGGCCCTCACAACACCCCAACCGTCAGGTTTGCGTCGCAATCTCGGTGGTGAGTTCTCATTTCAAATATTAGTTATAAAAAAAACACTCAAAAATTGTTTTAAAAGAAAAGAACATTCACAAATTTTGTATAAATTTTCTAGACGGTATGACTCCGAGGACACCGACACCATTTAAAAATGCTCTCGCTGAATTGGAACGAAGAATTGGCTCAGCGACACATTTACCGGCAACACCAAGTCGTTTGGATGCCCTCACGGAAATTATAAAACAGGAAACTGATCAAGAGAGTTTTGCGTGTTCAAGCAGTATGCTTCAAGATTCTGGCTATGGAACTGGAAGGCGAAGAGGAAAAGAAAACAGTGCACCGGGTGGTAAACGTGCACGAAAAGCACTTTGCCAAGCGTGGGCAAATTCAACAGATTCCTCGGACATGAGTTTCGCCATCGAGACCCCGGTGATTGTCTAATTTTTTTTTTTTTTGTTTCTCTTTGTCTATTGTTTTACTTTTCATAGTAGCAATGGTACAGAGAAATATTGACTCGATAATTTTTTGTTTTTTCATTTATCAGAGATCAAAAATTAATTAAATTAAAATCCGAAAGATTAATTAACAAGAGGAAACTTAACGTATAATTATGATTTAAATTTCAGAGTAAAAATTTGGACACGTCAGTGCTGTTTTCTCCAGCATCAATGGCATTGGAAGACAGTTTTTTGGCAGCAGGACCGAGTCCCGTGAAGGTAGAGCAATATGTCCAAAGTCAAAGCGAAAATTTAAGCCAACCAGCCCTTTCCTGGTACTATTCCCGCTCCAATCGCCTTTAGACACGCTAGCCGGCCTTTTCTTTCTTTCTCTCTCTATTCCTCTCTCTCTCTCTCTCTCTGCTTCTTTTCCTTATTTTTTTCATGTCTCTCTTCATCGCTCTGTTTTATCTGTTTTAAACATTTTTTTTTGTTTCTAACACTGCACTTGAAATTCATATTTGTCGCTCGTACCCGCATTAATCGGGAACCATTATCATCTCGTAGCGTCTTTCATGAATATGTCCGGTGTACGTTTTCAACAAAAAAATTTTATGCCCAAAGAAACCTCTAAAAAATTTCTTTTTAATGAAAAAGAATTTGTTTAGTTTATTATTATTATTATTTCTTTTAATTAAAAAAATAATTACTGATTAATTTTAATTTTAATTAATTAAAAAAAATATTTGTTTTTAAATATTTTTTTAAATAATTAATTAACTTTAAAAATATTTAATTAATTAATTTGTTGTATATTCAATTAATTTTAATTTTAATATAAATTTTTTTAAATTGAAAATTCTTTTTTGTAACTTGAAAAATTTTTTTTAGTTTAAAAAACTAATTTTTTTTTATTCGTTTTATATGATAGTTTTTAGGTTATGAAAATATATATTTTTGATTAATTTATATTGTGAGGAAATTAACAGGCAATTGTACAAATATTTAACCCCTGAGCGCAACAACTGTTTCTTTAGTTCTGACATTATTTCTTTTTCTCCTTGTTAATTATTTGTAACCAAAAAAAAAAAAAAAGAACAACTAAAAGACGCAGAGTTGCACGGTTGTAAAATCTATTTATGGTTTATGTAGATCAAAAGCCATATTATATTGCTTATTTCCTTTCTAATATTTTTTTTTAAGTTTATCGTGACGCTTTTAGTTTTTAGTAGAAACGTCCAAGACGTTAAGTACTTAATTTATTCCTATCCTGTAGGTATTATCGTTCGATTTTTCCCCCCTGCCCCGCCTCAAAAAACAAAATTATCGATTTTTTATTTTAATATTTATAAACGGAAAGTTATCGATTTTTTTCAATAACAAAATTACTACTTTTGAGTTTTTTTTTTTATTTTGAAAGAGAATTTGTTTTTTTTACTTTGTAGAAAAAAAATTGAAGCACTAGTGTCTTTATTGTTATTAATTTTTTTTTTTTTTTTTTGCCGAGAGCAGAATATAGATACAACTTTGAAAATGGAAGAAAAACTTTTTCGAAGGGTATATTTTTTAAAAAAATAAAGCTGACAAAAACGTTTATTTTCTTCTATAATATATTATATATCTTTTGTATAAAGATTTCGAAAAATCTTTTTAGTTATTTGTTGAGGGTTTTTATATGAATATTTATATTATTTAAATGTATTTTCTTTTTTTTTTGCCCCCGTATTTTTTCTTTTTTTTTTTTTTTTTATTGTCATTTTTTTGTTTTATTATTATTATTATTTTTTGTTGGGTTGTTGCATGTCAGCACTAACTCCAAAGCGAATCATCCTTAACAGGCCTGGCCTAGCGTACCAAAGTACCTTGATCCTGTCCCCTTAAAATAAATAAATAAAAAGCCTTTTTTGGCAAACGAACAACCCAAAGATAATTAATTAATTCCAGAGCGTAAAACAAAAAAAAGCTCATTATATGATGACTCGCGTATGTACCAAATACAGAGGCCTAGTCAACTCTATTTACGATAATTTAAAAAAAAATTAAGGTGACTCCAATTTTTGTAAATTAATTAAAAAAAAAAGACGAATTACGAGCCCTCTTTGGTTCATTGTTTGTTGTTAATTTTAAAAAAGAAAAGAAGGAATTTTTTTAAAAAACTATTTTCCACTTTTTACGTATTAATATCTTTTGGAATAATTTATATTTCTTGGAAAAAAAATGAATGAAAATTATTGAGAAATCAAATTGACTCTATCACAAATTTTCCACGTGTGTTTTCTTAAAACTTGCCGGCTGTAGCTAGAGTGTGTCTATCCTTTCCAGACCTCCCACGACTTTGTGTCCGTTCATCGGAAGACTAATGCCAAGAGGGCGATATCGTTCGACGCGTTTGACAGCCCCTGTAATTTCAGCCCTCAACCTCGGCCACCATCCAAACGCGCCAAGGTGAGTCCGCTTTTATCTCGACGTATCCTGACAGACATTTGCTTCTCTCATTTATCACAAATCATTATTTCATTAATTAAATGTGTATTTTTCATCAAGCTGAATTAATTCTCAGCTCAAAAAAAAAAAATTTTTTTTTCAATTGCTTCAAAAAGGGATTAATATTTGTGTGTTGTGTTTTTGGATTTTGGTTAATTAAATGTTTTCAGTGTGAAATTTTTGGGAATTGTCTCTATTAAAAAAAAAAAGAACCATAATTCATGTTTTACACAAAAAAATTTTTTGTAATCAATTAAATTATTTAATATTTTATCAAAACTTAATGACACAAGTAAAAATGGAATACCTGTATAGGAAAATATTTTATCTTAGAGAATTGGATTAAGTTTCACTCTGTGATAAAAAATTTTACCCCTTTTTACGTCTTTATTTTCCTTCATCAATTTTTATTTATTCTTTCAGAGTATTAAAATTATTGAATAAATATTTATTCGTTATTCAATTTTAGGTTTATAAAAATTTTGTCAATATTTGCAATTTATTAAAACAATTAATTATTTATTGTGACTTGAAATTAAATTGTCTTTAAATTTTTCAGCTCCAGTTGGAAGTGCAATGGGCAACGGTTGCTTGCGGTCAAACAATGGATCAACTCGAAATGACGAGAGCAGCTCGCAAATTTCTTGGTATTCAAGGATTTCTAACACTACGCCCACGTTCTCTTAAGTTTTAAGTTTTCTCAAAAAAAAAAAAAAAAATGTGTAATCTACATTGAGATTCTCGATTCAAGCCTTTTTTCTTCGGTATTTTGTAAAAACCATGTAGGCATTTTAAAAAAAAGTAATGAATTGAACATAAATTGATTATAAATACTAATTGTTTAGTATCAGCAAAGATTTTGCAAAAAAAAAGAAACAATCACAGTGGCACAAAAAAAGAATAGAAAATCTTTTATTAAAAAAAGAAATAAAAAAAAGACTTTTTTTCAAATGAATCGTGAATCTCTCGACTGATAAGTAAAAGAAGAGGCGGCTAATGTCCGGCTTATTTTTATTATTGTTTGTTTTCTAAAATTCAATACAATAAGGTAATTAAATTATTCTTGAAAATCCTTCCAGTGCAAAATAATTAACAAAAAAAAAAAAAAAATCTCAATAAATCACTTCAATTACTAGTTTTAATAAGAAAAAAACGAAGTATAAATGAGAATTTTTAATAACGTTATTGTCTTGATATTTGCCCTTTAATTTTTATATATAAGCCAACAAATGCTACAGTTTATAAAAATGTTTATTTTGATTGAAAAAAAAATTTTGTTCGAATGCAATTTTTAAGCGTTCAAATAGTACAAAAAAAAAGAAATAGAAGAATTAAATTTTTTCTAATAATATTTTTTTCTTCCTATTTTATTACTACTTTAGTGTTTCAGAATTTTTATTTTTTTTTTAATGGGAAAAAAAAATTGTGAAACGATCCATTTGATAATAATGAATTGTTTTAAACTGCAGCAAAGGGTGTTTTTTTTAAATATGTTATGAAAATTTATAATATATTTCATACGTACTTTTTTGATGGAAAAAAAAATGTTTCTTAGAGTCCATTTGATTTGTATGCCATGTGCTGTTTTTCTTTTTTTATAAAAGATAATGATAAGAGATTGAAATTATAGCCGGTTTATTTCATAGATTATAATATAAAAACACTATAGTGGATGTTATGTAAAAAGAGCCTTTGTAATTGGTATTTAATTTACGAATAAAATATGTAATAATAAAGTGGTGAAGATCGCATATAAGTTGTTGAATTTTTTTTTCAAGTATTTTTGATAAATCAATTTCTATTTTTTTAATTTAATTTCCTTTCTATTGCTTTTAATTATATTTTTCCTTGTGCTGTTTTTAATATACAGTCAAACCTTTCTTTCATGGAATGAAAAATGAGTCCTGACTGTATTATTTTCTTTTTATTATTGAATGAAAAAACACAAGTTTACAGTTGATCACAAAGTGCAAATTTTATTTGAAAACATCGAGTAACACAGCATGAATATAAATTTCAGTCGACACTAAAAACGAAGACACAATTACGGAATGAATTATTACATTTTTATATTTATCACATCTATTGGAATTATTTGAAGTTAAAAGTATAAAGTTTTACAATTTTATTTCATTTATAAGCTAGTGATATTTTCTAACTTAGAAACAAATTTGAAAATTATTTTTCAATCCTTAAAATTGATTTTTTATTCATAATAATACTTGGATAAAATAATGTACAAGAATATCAACTGATAAAATATTTTTTTTTAATATATTTTTTATAATTTTACCATTCAAAAATTGACGAACTTTTTTTATATTCATAACAAGCGAAAATTATTTATCTTTATAAGGAAAATTTTTTTTTATAAATTATAAAATTTCAATTCATTAGCATATATGTATAATTAATAATAATAATAATCTAGTAAAGTACGATATTTCAAACAATTATATTAAACTATTAACCTATTTTTGATCAATGATCAAAAAAATTGTCTTTTAAAAGCTTCATTCGAAAAACAGGGAAATTACTTCAATTTTTTTAACAAACAATTGTAAAATCTTCTAATTATCAATATACACCTACAAAAGTCTATTAAAATTGTTTCACAAGCCATTATTTTTATCGACATAATTTCTTTTCAAATAAACTTAACAAATGTTCACAAAAAAAAAAAAAA
>JUFY01022978.1:16535-30798 GCA_001855655.1 Leptopilina clavipes | reverse complement strand
AAAAAAAAAAAACAATACGTCAGGGAGTAAAAAAAATAAAAATGTGTTAAAAAACGAATTTAAAAGAAAAATGCCACTATTTTTTAAAAAAGTAAATTTATTTTGATTTGAGCTTCAAATACTATTCGGGTAACGAAACAACGAAACAAATAACAAACTATTTGTAACGTTCATTTTTTTTTCATATAGTATTGTATATAGAAATTTATATTTCGTTAACAAAACGAAAAAAAAATTAATTCAATCGAAAATTGCACCTTCATCGTGAATTTTCTTCTTCAAAAAAATGACTAATTTCCTTCGATAGAATTTTTCTTGCAATATTTTCTTTCTTGGAAAATTGATTATATTGTTTAAATATAATTTTGACCTAAATATTTCTAATATAACAACTACAATATGATCATAACTGATAATTCAATTAATACCAATTGTCAATATTCTACGTCGACAAAAAACACGCGCTTCATCCATTCTTCGCTATTTCCTAAATTATATTGGAGTAATCTTATAAACTTCGATATTTTTTTTCTCTGCATTCAAGTTTTTAAATTTTGTTGATTTTTTTTTTCCTTTTTATTTTTCAATTCGTTTCAATAACGATTAAGTTTAATTGAACAATTATAATTACAGTTAAATATACAAAAAAACGAATCTAATAAGAATATGTGTTAGTTACACCTGAATACACTTAGAAATTTGTGCAATATTTTTTTTAATTTCTCTAATAAAAATTAATTATGCAAATGAAACCTTGGTGAAATAAAAAGGATTAATTTTTCACCAGGGAAGACGAGGAGAAGTAAAATTATATAAAAATAAACAAAAGAACCACGACTTATTTTTTAGTTTTCGTTTCAATAATTTAATAGCAATTAATCGAAGCTCATATAATTAGCTCTGCCTCTTGCGCTCTTACAATATTATGTTTTAGAAAGTATAATCCGTAATTTCGTCTCTTCACTCCCGGAAAAAGAAAAAAAAATGTACATCATTTCAAAAAATCTTATTTTTAAATTCATATAAAGTCTTTTTGTACCCTTCATTTATATTTTTCGTCATCGATGAGTCCACAATTCGATTTTATTATATTTTGCGCCCATCTTTTTGATTGCCGAAAAAATATACATATTGCCCCTTGAAACGATGCGAGATTTTTTTTCTTTCTTTAGTCACTTGAAGATAGGAAGAAAATTTGCGTTGCGTTATTTTCTGAATTTCCTTTTTCAGTTCAAGAATCCCGTCTTGATTCAATCAATTCAATGCTGAAGCATCGATTTTATTCTTAAAAATTTTGACGCATGTAAACTTTGAAAATAGAAACATACGTCTGTAAATTCGTAGCCGACAGAGGAATCGAGGAATTCATTTTTTTTAAGCTTATTTAATAATTGACGATTTTTTTTCAGTAACAAATCGCGCGCTCTTTTTTTCTGTTTTGTTTCGGAATCAAAAACCGAGTGAATAACAAACGCCTACGATTTAAAATTCACCAGAAAAAAATTTGTTTTTTAATTTTTTCGAATCTGTACACCTGGACTTAATTTTTTCGCTTGAACTATCACGATTCACGACTACGATGAATTTATACAAATTAGTCGAATTCGTAATCGAGAATTGATTAATTGTTCAAAAATATGATCCACAATTTATATATATATATATGTAAATATATATATATATATAGCTATTATTAATAATAGACATTGGCAAAAAAAAAAAAAAGAAAAAAAAAAGAAAAAAAGGAAACTATGAAACCCTTACCAACAATCAATGACTGAAAGTGGAAAAATATAAAACTTAACTAAATGTACACAGCTTTTACATCCTTCTTTCAATACACACAAAATACACAATTATTCATATCTCTTTCTCGCACGCAAACGCATCACTTTTATTTTAGTGCGCGTTTTTTTTCGTCTTGTTGCATTTCCAAATTTACATAAAGTACAAACTTATGAAAACCGGAAAATTTTTTTTAACATAATTTGTAGCAATATCTCGAAGTATCTGTAGGTATTGTTTCGTTTTTTTTTAAATTCTAATATGGTCACAATTGTGTCCAGAAAAAAATTGTTTACACGCAGATTCCTCGCGTCATTGTGAGACAATAATTTCAAATTAGTGTCTTTGTTATTCTCGAGTCGAAATGAACGAATAACACTTCACGGTTCTTTTGTTTTTGGAATAGTTTTCCAGTTTTTTTTTTTTTGCACCACTATCACGCTAGAGCACTGATCATCCATGAATCAGTTTATATTTATTATTTAACATCACTAGTCATTAATATTAACAGTATATATTAAACACGATTTTGTGGTATCGTCCAATTTCGAATTTTATGTGAAACATCTCTCGCCAAATCCTGCCTGGCTTCTGAGGCTCCAACTTTGTGAGCAGCATTTTATAACATTATAATGAATTCTCGAACGCAGTCATCAAATCACTTTGCATATTCATGTCGATCTGGCCCGCCATCTGAAATAACAAAGGTACCTAGTTTTGGACGAGTCCCCCTCTAATTTTTTTGTTTATCCTTTCAAGCAACAAAAACCAGTCGCTTTATTTAAAAACAAAAAAAAAAAATCTATCGAGATAACTTTTTTTTACTGCATTCTTTAAAGGAAATGTGCGAAAGAAGAGTTCACTAAAAAGTTCTTTTCAAATCGATTATTTAATTTTAATAATTTAATAATTAACTGTAATTTAAAAAATTAATTTTTTAATTTCGTAAACATTTTTTAAAATTATTTAGATACTTGAACAAAATCAATTATCTGGTTACATTTAGATTTTAATTAGTTTTAGAAAACATTAATAGTTTATTTGTATTGATAAATAAAAACAATTTAAAACAATTTAATAATTAAAATTTTTTGGAGTAAAACGTTTCCCCAAAAACTGAAATTAATTTGAATAATAGTTTTATTTTCCAAGAAGTTCTGTCACGTTTTTCAAAATGAAAAAAATGAAACTTTTTAATTTGGCCTTCTCTTCAGTTAGTAAAAAGGTTCGAAAATTGTTAGTCTAATAATATAATGATCACAAAAACTAGAAGCAACTTAATTTTATTTCATTGTGTTTGTCATTTTTAGTTGAGGATAGGACATTCAATTATTTTGTAATTTAATAATTTTAAATGAAATTCTTTCTAATGTTCAATTAATATTTTTCAATTTGTTTGAAAATAAAATTCAAAGTGTCCTATCCTGTTTTAGTTTTCCCTTTTGCGTTTTATCATCACCGCTATTCAAGCATTTTTCATGCATTCTTTGAAGTAAAAAGTATGCAACTGTTTTCGAAAAGTAGAAAAAAAGAAATCAGTTTTGAATGATTCTTGATTGAGAGGAGAATAAGAATAATAAACTCACCGCTTCTCGACGTCGACGTTCTTGTTCACGTAGCCTTTGTCTTTCCCTCTCGGCCGCTGAACGATCCTGACCAGAAGAATGACTCGGACTATTACTGTCGTCTGTCGATGTTCTAATATCCTCAGCTCTTGACGGTGGTGTAAGTACGGCACTTTGATGATCTACTGGTTTTCTTCCCTTCTCCATTGCGTCCTCCTCCTCCTTCTCTTTTCTCTTCTCATTTTCCTTGCGAATTCTCTCTCGTTCCGCAAGTTCCTTCTGCTGTCTTCTCTCCTGTTGTTCAATTAATGCTTTTGCCTGTTAATCGTTAATTTTTCACATTTAAATTATTTTCGAAATTGAAAGAAAATATCAAATAAATCCATCAAATTTTTTTCTATATTATCAAGAATTTTGAAAATTCCAATTTGTAGAAAAATTAGAAAAATAAATTTCAAACAAATGTTGTTTATTGACCATTAATAAAAATTATTTGAGTAAATTATTCAAAATTGGAAAAAAATTGTTATTTATAAATTATTTTTACAATTTTTCATTTCTTTCAATTTTGGATAATAAATTCGTAATATTAATAAAGAAATTTTGTTTGATGATTATTTTTTTCTAAGCTGGGGGAACAAAAACAGAATTGAAATATTTACCCTGTCGTTCTTTTCCTTTGCTTGTTTTTTGAATTGATTAAATGTATCAGCCGCAGTGGCCGCATTCATAATGCCTCTGCCAGCAGTAGATTGTGGACTTGATGATTGTGCTAATGACGACCACGCGGTTTGAAGCTTCTGCTCCACAGTCTTTAAAATAAATCACAATTTTCTCAATTAAAACAGAATTTCTTAATAAAATTTTTCACATAAATTAATAAATTTCTTTTTATAAGGAAATAATAAAATTTTTTCTCCATAATTGAAAGATTTACCTTATTTTTAAATGCCGATGCGAAATTAGAGGCAGAATTTTTCGAATCAGGAGGACTCAATTTTTTCTCCGACATCTTTTGAGAACTGGAATGATTACTCATTGGCGGTAATCCCAGAGCTGCCATGTCTGAAAAAAAACCTCCCACTAGAGGACCAGCATCATAATGAGAATTAGTAAGCAGTTAGCATATTGTGATTGATACGAAACAAAAAAAAACAAAAAAACACTACGTGCCAAAAGCGAATTAAAAGCGTTAATATATTAATACAAATATAGCCCATTGAGGAATTAATTTAAATTCAAAATTCAAATTTTTATTTAGCAGTAAAAAAAAATTCCAAATGCGACAAAATTCTACGTGTTGTTAGTAATAACATAAAGAAATGAATTTTTCTTCCCTTGATAAAATAAAAAAAATTTTATCCACTCACCGTCTATTTTTGGATGCATTTGCGGTTGATTCATAGGCAACGAAGATCTTTCCTCCTTTCTTACTGGTAACTGTGAAATCTGCATTGGCAGACTGGTATTAAGTGGCGTTATTGGATCAAAAATCGATGCCACCATACCGGACATATTCATTCCAAATCCTGTGATTCCATTATTATTCAACATATTTGAGGGTGAATTTTCTCGTTTCATATTTGAAAAACCATTTGAATGCTGTTGAGTGATTGACATATGTGAATTTTGTAGACCACTACTTTGATTGATAAGATTGTCAAGTTGATTTTGCATTGACATTTGAGCGAGTCCCTGTTGTAAATTCAAACTCAAACCGCTCATACTCATATTGCCCATGCCCATATTTGCCGGCATACTCGATGATAACATATTCATTGATGGCTTCACTTCTGGCAAAAAATTCAATAAATTGTTACTCGATCCATGTGATGTTTGAATCATTGGAATATGAGGTTCTTTCTTCAGCGCCGATAGTGCTTGATCCAAACTCGTTTGCGTTGTGGGCACCGTTACTAATTTTTCCAACAAACAAAAATAATATTCGTTAACTTGGAATAATAAACATAATGTTAAAAATTTTTCCGAAACAAGTAAAATAAAATTAATCAATTAATTCTTCAGTTTTGAAATAAATTGAAAACTAAATAGACGAAAAAATTGGTTTTTTCTTGTGATTGTAAAATTGTCAATTCTCTGAATTTTATCTTTCTTGTTCAATTGTAGTTGTTGAATTACTTTTTTTCTAATGAAAGCAAAATTTTTGCAATGTTAATTCTTAATTTCAAGAAGTGAATAAATTTAATTTTTGAAATAAATTGGAACTTGTGATGTTTGAGAGGAACAATAGCTACCTAGAGTATTGTATGGCTGCAAAAGATCCTGAGGTTGATTGAGAGCAATCGAATCCGTGGAAATTGTGGGTGTAGTTTGATTTGGGAAAGTATTAACAATTGTGGTTTGGGGCTGAAGAACGGGCGAAATTATTAACGAAGATGGAACGTTACTCGTGATTGAATTGATATTCGTTGGAGTAACACTTGGCGATGGCGTTGGAACCGTTAAGGAAGAAGTGGCATTTGTATTTGCTGGAGGTGCTGGCGGTGGTGGTGGTGTTGGTTTTTTAATCGGTGCTGCAGTGGCCAATGCAACTGGACGGGCTGGCTGAGCTGGCATCGAACTGTGACTCGCTATTGGCATTGTCTGTCCAACTGTCGCCGGTGGAACTGCAATTGATTGTTGCGGAGCTGCACCTACAGGAATTTTTTTTCAGTATCGTCTTCCAAATTTTTCAACAAACAAAAAATAATAATAAAACTAATTTTTAGAAATAAAACAAAAGAAAGTAATACTAGAAATTTCCAAACATCCCAAAAAAAAGGGATATTCTTTTATTGATCATGAAAAAACGTAAATTTGCAAAATTCTGATTATAGAAATTTTTTACAGTATAATAATTTTTCCTTACTTTAAAAAAAATTTGTAAAAATCAAAATAATAAAAAGGAAAATTCTAATTATTATTTATACAATAAATTCGTGGCTACGATTGGTCTTTTTCATCGTCTAAGAAAAAAAAAAAATTTTTATACAATAGAAAAGAAAGACGAAATAAAATTTCGATTGAATAACGATTGTCTAAAACAAAAAAGTTAAATATTCTTGAAAAAATAATTGCATTTGTAAATTAAAAATACTGCGATACAATTTTTTTTACACAATTTAAAAAAAATTTAATCTACATCGAATTAAAAATAGAAAATAAATTATCGAATTAAAAAAAAATTATAATAAAAGACGGCTTTAAAATGTGGGGATTAAATAAAGAGGAATGTAAAAAATAACAAAGCCGTTTTCTCGAAATAGATAAAAAAAAAAATACCAATAAGTTTTATTTAATAAATAAAAGGTAGCATTAATAAAGACTTTACTCTAAAAGTAGTTTCAAAAAAATGTATTTAACAAATTCAATATACAGCAGTACTAAAGTTTTTCAAATGTAGAATACAAAATTCATCTACAACACATTTAAATATGTATCTTATTTAAATATTAATGTCATACCCTTCTCCTGCAAATTTGTTAGGTATATAATATTATTAGTTTTTTTTTCTTAAAGTCTTGAATTACTTTATGCGACCAATTTATAACCCTGAATTAATTGTACAAATAATTCGAAATTTCGAGAGAATTCGATTGTATAAAAGGAAAATTTAATTAATTCATTAATTAATAATTAAATTAATCGAAATAATAAAATATCAATAAATAATATTTATAAAAATTTAATCAGAAATTAATATTTATTCTTCGGATTATGAATTTATAATTTTTTTAAAAAGAAATAATTATATTCTAATGATCCGAAAATTAATATCATTTATATAAAAAAAAAACTCGGGAGAAGAAATTAAAACAAAAAAAGATAAAATAAAAAATAATTTTTTTTAACATTTTTCATATAATATGTAAAATATGAAAATATAATTAAGTCAATTAAAAACAAAACACACGTTCGCTTGGCGATCTAAGAACGTAATAAAATATTTTTTCAACAGTATAATAATTTTCTCTAAAGACTTTTTTGCTCATATATTTTAGAATGATAGAAAATAAAAAAAAATTGTTCTCTCACTCTAACGTTAATGGAAATTTCAAACACCCTAAAACCACTTATAAAATTTGATTTGTCTATATTTATAATAAATTATCATTTCTTTGTGATGTCTAACGAAATGAATTGTTAAAAAAGTAAAAAATAAATTGAATTTAATTAAAATGGATATTTTTCGAAAATGAAAATTAATTTGAAACATCAATTTATAAAATTTTTTTTACTAGTCTGGATAAAAATGATTTTTGAAAAATGACTAAGTGAAAAAAAATGTTTCTTTTCTTGGGGGGGGGGGGATTTTACGATTTTAAAATACAATGATCATCAGTTCTGAATGAGAATCTTTAAAAGAGTTCACTCCTCGTTAGACATCACTTTCAGCAAACCTATCGATTTTCTTCTTCCGAGCCCCTGGGAATGTCTAAAAACTATTTCGTACCTTGTTCAGCTGGAATATTATTTGCCTGCGTGATTGTTGATTTTGCCGCTGGTCCCGTGGAATTCGTCGCTGGTTGATTATTCATTAGAAGACCACCGGTATGATTTAAATTTGTCGCCTACAAATTTCCATCATTAAATAAACACCGTTCATTTGGGAAAAAAATTCATCGAAATTACTGTCTAATTCTAGAGATTCGAAAAAAAAGTACCGTGCTTTTCAAACTGAAAAAAATCAGTATTTTTCGATTTCGCAAAAAAAAAAATCAAAAAAATTTCTTCTTTTTCCGTAATATATAATTAATATTTTTTTCCTTCAGTCTAAAAAAAAAAAATGCATTCTCACCGGTGGTACCACAGTTGATGCGGCTGTCGTTGCTGGTCCAGGTGTCATCGTACCCTTTTTGGTTTTCTTTCGTGGCGGTCGATTCGATGAATTGCCTGAAATTGAACGTAATTTTGCGTCTAACCGAAAGTGCAAAGCAAAAGAAAAAAAAAAATTTCTTAGTCACTTAAAGAAGTGGAGCTAGTGAAAAACCAACAGTGCAGAAAAAGAGGATACCAGTTCATCATGAAAAATACATTTTCTTTTTTTTCTTCAATAATTTGACACCATTGTCAAAATATATATATATGTATAAAAAAAATTAATAATAATAATAATAAAAATTTCGATGATCGCAAAATTAAACAACATTCGCCAATTATTTTCTAATAGATTTTATTCATATACTTATATTATAATTGTATCACTGTGTACAACAATGTTAATTTAAATATCTCAATTGTATGCCTTTTTTGTGGACTTTCATTTCACGTTTCTTTCTTTCTTTTTTTTTTGTTTCACTTTTGTTTTATATTAAAAAATCTTAATGCGCAGAACAATTCTCATACTCACACACACACACACACACACACACTCTTTCTTGGACAAATATCCACAAAAAAAAGAAAAAAAATACATTTCGGCGAAGAAGTTGATTCGTTTGCACATTTATTTTTTTTCCATAAAATATGCAAATCGTTCAACAAGCATTCGTCTGAAAAGAATTTTATCATCGTAATATTTTTTTTCATCCCTTCACAAATATTCTATATTGATGCTGATGATAATAATAGTAATAATAATTAATAATAAGAATAAGAAGAATAATAATAAGAATAATAATAAATCGCGATGAGGATCGTTGTGATGATAATAAAAATGATGATTACAAAAAAACGTTGACTACAAAACCATCAAACTTGCAAAAAATGTATCTCGTAGAATCAAATTAATAGATATATATATAAAAATTCCTATTAATTTAAATCAGGAAAAATTAAAACAGTGTACAATAAAGAATTCATGAAACCTAAATTTTAATTTGAGTCGTAGTTAGCACATTATTGAGATCGGTGGCAAGAATCTCCTGCTCGGTGTCATTTTTCTATTTCTTTCTTTTTTTTCTATTCAGAGAAAAAACGGAAACTTTTATTTTTAATATTTATTTTCAAATAAAAAAAAATAGTGAGAGAAAGAGAAATGGAAGAATAAAAAATTCGGCGGACTATTTGATCTCTATTATTGTAATAAGTATTTTCAAACATCGAGAAGGAGTTCCAGCATTTATTTCTTAAACTTATATAATATAATCGAGCTGGACCACCATTTTTTGTGAGCCAACCTCGACTCCGAAAAAGACTACTCGGAGTAATTATGTTTAATTATTTATTTATTTTTTTGTGTTATTTTCTTTAAATCTACAATAAACACGGCGTTACATCCTTTTAACACACAAAGTGTCCGTAAGAAAGGATATTTTTTCTTTTTATTACGAATAATGCAATTTTAAAAAAGTTTTGCGTTTAACGTTTCACCACCTTTTTCTTCTATATTTCTCACGAGTATAACTTATCGCTAGAATTAATATTTTTGTATTTGTTTGTTTTTTTAATGATATATTAGTCTTCATTATGTACAAAAAATGCGTATGCTGTCTCGGGGTACTTTATTTATCATTTATTCTATTTTGACGTTAGATTCGCACAAAACAGATGGAACGCTGTACGAAACGTAGACATAAGATATTATTGTGAGTATAAATAAGGAAGTATGTATAATATATATAATATTTATAATTTTTTTTTCATATATATATATATTTTTTTTATTTATATATATTTAATAATAAAATATTTAGGTCGTTAGATCTGTTTTGCGATCGATCGGCAGATGACGATCTTAGAAGGAAGAATTTAAATTATAATATAAGATTGGAGAGAAAAAATTGAGGGTTGAAGTGAGGGCAAGAGGAAGAGGAATCAGAAGAACTTGGTAAATCTTACGCGTTTTTTCTCTTATAAAAAAGGGGCGAGAAGGGGGGAGTTTTGCAAAAAATTTTGGAAGGCAAATGTAAATTATCATTATTATATTATAAAAAATGCCCTTATTCTCCGCATTATAAACTAACAATGATTGTATCTTACTGGATGCATTCCTTTAAAAAATGTATCTATCTAATTGAATTTGTTCATTTTTAGTCTTCTAGCTAAATTCTTTTTTAGAAAAATTTTCAAGTACACTCCGAGAAATGCTTCGAAAGTCTCTTTTTCCAATCTTCCTGGGGGGGCTTGGCTTTTTCCTACGTTACGACCGCCAACTACGTTTTTTTTTTGTTATTTTTTTCTTAAGTACGCTTCTGAGTTTAAGATCGTACGATCACTACCATCGATATACACCATCTCTCGTTAAAATACAAAGTAACATCACAACTTTATCGAAATGTTTCCTGCAAAAAATTCATAAAGAATCATTTTCATCTGATAAGAAATATTTTCGTTTTTTTCTTCTCGAATTAAAATTTACATATTTTATGACCACAAAATTCAATCAAATCGAGTAAATTGTGATATTACTTTTTCGACTACATGACAAATCGAATAATGCCGATTGTTTACGTCCATAACGTTGGTTTTTTTTTATTATATGTACTTTTTTCTTGCTATATATATATATATGTAGGACTAAATTTACATGATATCTCAACAAAAACCACTATCATGGAGCAGACATTTACAGATAGAAATATAAAAACAAAATATCCCTAAAATTAAACTTTCTTTAAACACGTATAAAAGGCTTTTTAATTATGTTTAAATAGGACGGGTTCAAAGAAAACGGAAAAAAAAGAAAAAATCGCCACATACCCAATTCAGCGAAATGTCACACGTATTCTTTTTTTCTTTTTTAATCGCAGTAATCGTCGAATCGAGACACATACAAAATTCGAAAAAAACAAATTATTCAATTTTTTTTTTTTGCTTCGCTTGATCATTATTATTATTTTTCTTTCTAACCGATTCTAACGATCATTGGATCAAAGCTTAGCGGAGTGCAAACAATGTGTTTGGAGGCCAGTGCGCTTTTGTTAACAAATCGGAAAAAGCTATTTTGTTTTTTTAATTATTTTTCTTTTCCCTTCTTGCTCCGTTATTGCTCTCTCTTTCTCTCCAAATCCTCTGTTTTTTTATATATATTCTTTCTTTATTTCTCTCTATCTCTCGTTTTCTCTTTTTTACCCTCTATCATCCCCTTTCTAAAAACATTCAAGTTAAAACACCAATTTTTTTTTTTTGTCAAAAAGTTTGAAAAGTACTAGTATTAAAGAAAAGAATTTTTTTTTTCAAAATTAAACTCAAATTCTTACATGCAGATTAAAAACGATGTATGTAATTCAAAAAGCTAAAAAAAATTAAAATATAGCTAAAAATGCTACATAAAAATTAAAACAATGTAGCACACATAATTAATATCTAATTAATAATGCTACATCTTGCACGATTTTCAAAAAAAATAAAATATCTGTAAGGATGGAAATAGAATTCGAAATTATTTTTAATTTCGTGTATTTTTATCGGAGTAGTTCAAGAGGGTTTTTTTTGTCCTTTCTCTCTATTCGTTCCATATATTTTTTTTCAAATTTTTAATCTTTCTGGATCGGCAGTGACAGTTTAATAAACTAAATAATTGACAAACTGGTCCGAAAAGTTACAACGCGCTAATTCAAAGATCCAGCCACCAATACACATTGTCTGCATTTTATTATTATTATCTATTTTTTTTTTATCAGTCCCCTTAATATTGTCATTGCCTTATTAAAGTTTCGTGAAGATAAAAAAAACTTCACTGAACGTGGTTTTTCTTTCTTTCTTTCATTTTTATTTTTGGTTCTGTTGTCCACTTGCAAATTGACGAACGGAATTTTGCCATTCCATTGGTACACGATGGAGTCGTAGATACACGCAGATTGTATTTGTCACAAAAAAGGAAACAAAAAATAATAACAAAAAAAAGAACATAAATTAGTGCTTTTACAAATATCTCTAAAAAGTGAGATCTTTTATTTAGAGAAAATAAAAAAAAATGATACGATGCAAATAAAAGTGAAGCTTGACATGTGAAAAGAAATGTTTTTTTTTAATGCTCTGCTCATTGAACGAAAAAAGCATGAAAATTAGCAGGGCATTTGAATTTTTAAACAGAAGCCGTCGGTCTTTGATACCGTAATTATTTTATCAATACTGAAATTCATTGCATCGATCTCAAAGATCGACGTACTGCTCTCGAGTAATTTGTTTTTGTATTTTTTTTTTTTGCATATTGGTTATTTTTTTTTTTAGTTTTGCTTTTTTATGATGACACACTTTACACCGTCAACATCAACAGAGCAAGAGAAAAGAACTGAATTGTCATTAATTTGCGAATCATCGTTCTTGAAATAAGCTGACATATATATATGTATATGTATATTTATATGGTATCCTCAAAACACAGTCTGCACTCCACTAGCTCACCTTCTTCTTACCATTAAGATTCATGTTCCATTATTAATATTATTATTGCTATTATTAAATTATTAAATTAAAAGAAACAAAACATCGTAAATTTTGTATTGAGTCTCGATAATAATAATAATAATAATAATAATAATAATAATAATATAATAATAGTAATGATAATAATAATAATAATGATGATGATAATAATAATAATAGTAATAATAATAATAATTGTAATAATAATAATAATAATAATATTAATAATAATGATAATAATAATATTAATAATAATTTTGCACAATCGAGACTCAACACTTTGTTTTCTTTTTTTTATACATTTGCATTTACGTAATGTAGTAATTTTTTTACCACATTAGTAACGCCGTCCTAATAAATATAATGAAGAAAATACTTTTTCTCAGTTTACTTTTTGGGAGATATTTGCGATGAATTTGTGCAGTCAATTATTTGGTCAATGGACTACTTTTTAAAAAATTTGTTTTTTTTCAACCACCATGACACATTTTCACTAAATCTAATTTGTTTAATTGGACATTGCGCGAGTCTCATTATTGCTATTTTTAGTTCTTTTTTTTTTTAATAATTTTTTCCTTCTAGATTCCTGCAATTTGTGTGAACAAATTGAGTATTTTTTTTTGTACAATTAAAATAAAAATAGAAGTCACCAAACCAAGACTAAATAAATTTGAAACGTGAAAATAAATTTACGAAATCTAACATCAGTCGTGATTTATTTATTTATATATATATTTTTCTTTTTTAATAATGGCCTCTTGTTTAACAAATAGCCAATTATAGTCTTAATAAGACTCGAATCATGCTCTCCAATGTTTCAAATTCAGATCAACGTTTAATTAATTTAATTAAATGCAATTCAATTGATCAATTAAATTAACTAATCACTCGATTGATTATTTGCTTTACTTATAATTTAATCTATAATTCATAGTTAACTATAATTTAATATTCATCTCATTATTAAAATTAATTTATCGTTTAATACATATAATAAAATTTATATTTTTTATGTTATTATTTAATTTATAATAAAAATTATTTCTTTAATGGTAATCTTTTTAATTGATAAAATTTAGCATTTAATATATCATGTTCTAATTAAATTTAACGTTTATTTGATTAATTAATAATTAAATTTAACTTTTTAATTTATTATTTAATTCATATTTAATTTATAATTAAATTTATCAATTCGATTTATCATTTTAATATACAATATTCAATTGATCATTTAATTAATCCTGGTATGGTGAACTTCAAAATTCAGATTAAACGAGACTTAAATAATTTATTTTCTAGAAAAAAAAAAAAAAAAACCACGAATGTCAATTCTCCATAATGAGAAATGACAATATAAATTCATTGTACAATCAATCAAAAATTCCAAGTATACTAAATGAAAAAAAAACACGTGTAATTATTTCTTTTTTCCCGAAATCTAAGAAAATGATCATTTATCATTTAATTTTACTCTAATATAATATTTGCATTTAAAAAAGTGCTTGTTAAGCGTGTACAAAATAGTATTGTCTGTACAGAACTTCGGATAAAAAACGCGAAGTACAAATCTGTGCTTTTGTGAAACAAAAAAAAAAAAAAAA
>JUFY01022978.1:0-16515 GCA_001855655.1 Leptopilina clavipes | reverse complement strand
AAAAAAAAAAAAAAAGTTAATGTCACACTTAATACATAAAAAAGTCACTTTAAAAAAGAAACTAATGAAATTTATTTTTATACTAAAACAAGAAAAAAATAAACAACACCAAATATTGGTTTGACTGTTGATTCACAACAATCGCAAATAATCCCTTAAAATTTTTAATTCGTAGGAAAATTAAAGTTAATTTTGTAATTTAATATTAACGACCATTTTCTCATTTATAATAAAAAAAAGGAGGTCGTTTTGTTTTGCATTTGATCCCGAGTGAGGGTTTTATTTATTTTTTTTTAAATAGTGGCAACAGTTAGATGAGGTTTTGTTCATATCTAACCTGCTTCGCTGTCGCTAGAATCACTGGAACTCGAAGATAAAGAACTGCTACTGGAATCACTGTCACTGCTACTACTACTGGATGCTGACAGTCTCGAAGGTCCACTAGTTCCAGCAGTTCCTACTACGTCTACTGACTTATTACTGTCTTCTGTAATCATCAATAAACACTTAATTAATTTTTATTCCTTGAGTTATGAAGATAAAATGGATAAAATTGAATAAAAAAATTTTTTTTATCTTTTAAGTAAAGCAATGAAAATTCTGACAAAGAAAATAAAAATTATCCTGAAAATTTACAATTTTTTCCTAAAAATAATTTCCTGCAATTATTATTATTATTTTTTAAAACATTTATGAAAAATTATTAAATTTATTATTTTAATGGCCATTAGGATTAATTGCTTATAAAACTAAAATATGAACTTCTATCTAAAATATGTCTTTTATAATTGTGAAATATTATAAAATCAATATTTCCCCACCAGGAAATGTACAAAAATCAATACCAGTGTTCTTTTCCTATCTTTCTAACTGTCCTACATACCTAGCAGGAGCTAAAGATAAAAAAAACTCTCAATGAACTTCTAACGAACGCACAATAAAAAAAAAACATGTACATTTGATATATATTTTCAACTGAAAAGGAAATAAATTTATTTAATTTTTTCCGTTGTATTTTGTCTTTCACAGTATTATTATTTTTATAAACAAGTTTTTCTGAAGTTGTTTTTTTTTAATCAATGAATTAAAATTTTAAATGAAATTGATATTTTGTGTAGTATTTTAATTATTGAAAGTTTATTTGCTACTAATTTTGTTAGATCTGAATTTGAAAAGAAAAAATTATACTCTTGTTTTTTTGCATTGGTTCGTAATAAAGTATTATTTAATGAAATGTGTTAACGTAATTGTATAATTATAGAGAAATGTTAATAATTGCCTTGATAATTGATTAATGTATGTAATTAATAATGTAACAAGAAACGCACCTTTTTTGGGAGCCTTCTTGACATTTCCCAGTTGGCCCGTAACATCTTGCAATCTTTTTTCAAGTTCTTGTTTCTTTTCAGCCATCTGGTCCTCCTTAGATTTGCCGCTGAGCTTCTTATCTGTACACATAATAAAAAACTCATTTAATTTCTAATTCTAATTAACAATATTAAAACCCTTTAATAAAAAAATCTGAAGAAACTGAATTGTCAGAATGTTCAACAAAAAATAAGAAAAAAGAAGAAAAAAAAACACCATATAATGTATAACAAACAAATTATAGGCAAAAAACCCATAGAAAAAAATAATACTGCAAAATAATAATAATAAAAAAGAAACTTAGAAAATAATTAAACAAATAAAGTACGTTAAAAAAACAAAAACTTGCAAAACATTAAAAATAGACAAACACAAATTATAAAAAACCAAATAGATTAATTCAAGAGGTAACAAAAAAAGGAATAGAATTAGATGCAATAAAAGTAGTTCCTCTTACGAACGTCAGTAAGGACCTTTTCTACAGGAATTCTAATATCGTTAGTAAAAAAAAAAAACACATTGAGACGCGTAAAACAGTTGGAAATATTTTTGGAAAGGTTCTCTCTCTTTCTTGCAAAAACGAACCGGAAACACTCCAATTAAACAGGTGTCAATGAATCATTTCGTTTTCATTGATCACCAAGAGTGTAACACAACGTGGATAAAAAAAAAGAAGAAAAATACAGTCGAATGGTCCTTGCATGACGTTGGCACGGAACTTACAGTAAAGCTTACGTGGTTTTTTTCTAAGACACGAGGCGACGTAATTTTCCAATTCCCGTAATGTCGACGGTTTCAGGGTTTCAAAATCAATTTCAATTTCGTCAGGATTAGAATCCCTCAACGACGGCTCACGGGATTGAATTATGTGCACAACACGACCCAATTTATCACCTGCAAAAAACAGAAATCATTTTTGCTTTATTTTATTTTTATCAGAAAACAAAAAATAAAAATATTTCAATTAAGAAAGCCTAGAAAAAAATTGGACGCATTCAAAAATTCTTTAGATGTAATAAAAATTAAAATTTTTAAATCTAAATTGAATAGTTGTTAATGATTTAGTTAAAAAATACCAAAGATTTGAAATTAAAATACATACCAGGCAATTTGTTAATATCAAGGCTGAGTTGACGTTTTTCATCATATGACATGGGTTTGGCATTGTCCTCGTCTTCGGAATCAAATGGAATTGGCGGCAATAGATTGCCAACGTTCTTCTTTTTGTTACCAGCCGATCGACTATTGGCTTTCGGCCTTTTTGTTGCTGCATTGGCTGCTGCAGCTTTTCCGGGTCCTCGGCCTTTGCCTTTCGTTTTTGCATTTGTCGCTGGGGGCATGTGATGTCCAAGATTTGCCTGTGCGTGGGATTTATTGGGTCCAACGGGGGCCATTGCTGGATGATGCATATCACCACCAGCACCTGCTGGCATTTTCATATCGCCAGCGCCCATTGGTGCATTACCAATACCAGCCGTGACATTGTCAGCAACATTTGAAATTCCAGCGCTTGGCTTCATCAATTCTTTCATGGCACCACTGTGACTACCAATGAGATTTGGCGTTTTATTACTCATTGGCTTTGATTTTGGCTTATCCGATTTCTTTTTCTTGGTTTTCTTCTTCTTCGTCGATTCCTCCGCCAGCATTCTTACCTGTTCCTGCACGGCTTTCAGCTGTAATCAATTGTCAATCGTTAATTTTCTTCTTTTCTTTTTTTTTAAATACTCGAAAGCTGTTTTTCCTTCCATTTTTTTTTAAATTCAAACTTTTTTTTCTAATCTTGTTTTGAAATTGAAAAAAGATTGTTTTGGAATATTAAAAATTACCTTCTGCTGTAAGGCAACCAGCTTCTGAGAGCGTTGGAATTCCTCCTCGGAGTCTTCACTCTCGCTATCACTTTCAGACGCCGAACTACTGCCACTTGTGCTGCTGCCCTTTATTCCAACAACAGCGCCTGATGGTTCATCGGGTATTTTAGCGTACCTCATTTCAAAAACGTCTTGTAATTTTCTTGCCATCGCAACGACATCATGATCTGGTGGATTATACTTATAGCAATTGGTAAATATAAGTCGTACATCGCTGGCGAATTCTTGAGCTGTTTTATATTCTCGACTGTCCATTTTCGTCTGAAGGGAAAATCCATTTTTTTAATTTTGAAAAAATTGTGAATATTTTCAAAAAGAATTATCAAAAACCGATAGAATTTTTTTTAAATAAATAAACACACACCTTCACTGTCCCAAGATCCATTGGTTTCCTGATGATCTCATGATAATCATGAAGACCCAAAAGATCTGCGTCTACTGGTTTATAAAAAGGCCACGCATAACCCTGAAAAACATAATACAAATTACCATTAATTTACTTGCTTCAATTTATAATTGATTTTCAATGAAAGAAAAGTAAGTAAAATAAAAAATTAATAATTACCGAATGTTTCTTGGAGAAGAGTTCCTTGAGAATGTCATTACACGATTTCAAAGCTTCCGAGAGTTTCTCCTTTGTTTTGCCGCCAGGATGTGGAGGCTGCAAAAGTAATAATTTTTATTAAATATACACTAAAATTTGGACATTGAAAAGTAAAATTTTCTTTTAGAAAAAAAAATTCTCATAAATAAAATAACCAAATAGTTACGTAATAAAACTTTTGCTTATAATAATTTTCGTTAAGAATTAAGAGATTAGAGACGTCACAAATGAAACGAACTGAAAATGATAAAAAAAAAAATTGATTTTGTACCTGTTGTACCATAGCAGCCATCATTGGCATACTAGCCTGATGGTACGGCACCAGGCCATCGTCAGCTTGCCTCGTTGGCTGAAACAGCCCCATCATAACCCTCTGTTAGTACTTTAATGTATGATTTAACATGATTCAACACATGCAAACATAAAGATCAGACTTTTAGATGATATAACTTTTAACAAAATGATCAAAGATGCACTAAACTCGTGTCTTCCACTTGCAATTTTTCTTCTCTCATAACTAAAGGAGAATAAGAAATTAAATTGTAGACACAAAAAAAAATAAAACTGATTTATACAAATTTTTTTACTTTGTCACTCAAGTCAGTGATAAAAAAACAAATTAAAAACTCGATTTAAGAATAAAATTCGGTTTAATGTTGTTATAAGAAAATATTCATGGGTCGATCTGGAAAATGTAGTAAAAATCAAAAAGTCCGAGGTCTGAAACTTGTTTATCAAAGAATTCAAATTGATTTGAACCTTTTCAATAAGTGAAACAATTACAAACCAGGATTCAAGATTGGAAAATAAATTCTAAACAAATGCAAAAAATGAGAACATACCTTCTTGATTTGTCTGCCGGATTCTCGTCTCGCTGGGATTTTGGCATTCTTGGGTTCGAGGGGATTGTAAATGGGATCGAATGAATTTGCGGTTGGTGTTGTTGTATCAGCTTTTCTTTTCACGCCTTTCTTGACTTTGGCAGGCTGCGAGGGTGGCATCACGGGGGGTGCGGTGGGAATTTGTGTCGATGGGGGCACGGCAGTTGCCGTTTGTGGGTCCATTGCTGGTTGCGCATGATAACCACTCGTTGGTGGGATAACTTGTTGCGGTAACGAGTTATGTGTCGCCATTGATGTGACACTTAAACTCGATGGTGGTGCAATTGTCGTCGTATTGGTGCTTCCAGGTACAGAAACTGGCGCCTGTGTACCAAGTGGTGGCATTGGCATGACACCTGTTGTTCCAGCTGTTGTTGACGTTGGTGCCATATTATTTGGAACACTGGATGTGACGGCAGACGCTCCAGACGACGGTCGCCCGCGACCTGGACCACCAGTTGCTGATGGTACAGCGCCAGTCTGTGGCGCGCCAACTCTACCAGGTTTTTTGCCCTTTGGCCCCTTCGGAGCGGGTGGATCAAGTTCCACCTCATCTTTTGGCATATGCGACACCTGCAAAATTCGTTAATTATTACTTTTAATAAATATTCTTCAAAAATCCCACATCAGGATTCTATTATAAAATTGCTTATTCATTAAATGTGAAATTACCTTCGTTAGGAACAATTTTTCGAGAGCTTGCGCCATAACCACAACATCCTCGCCTGGTTTGTTGTAAACATAACAATTGGTGAACATTGTATTGAAATCTTGAATGCATTCTTTGGCGCTCCAATAATAGAAATTCTCTAAACGTTTTTTGATTGTACCCAAATCCATCGGTTGCTTGATAATTTTGTGATAGTCCTGGTACAAAAAAAATCGTTGAATTAAAATTACCAATAGAAGTTAAACTGATACTAAAAGTAAAATAGAAAAAATAATTATTAAATGCGGTAATATAATAAGAAACATACTGGTAAATTGAGCTTTTTCGCATCCACTGGCTGCTGAAACGGCCAAGCAAATTGATGCTTCCATACTGCTTTGAAAACACCTTTCGAAAGATAATGTATCTGATTGGTATTGCGACCCGGTCGATTGGGAGGCGCTACAACGGGCGGTTGAACAATTCCGTTCACTGGCTCCACAGGCGGCTCTTCTCGTGGAGGTGGTTCCCGAGGTGGAGCAGACGGTGTTGCCGACGCTTTACCAGGTGCACTCGTCTAATTTTATTAAAATTCATCAATCAACATCAATTTTTAATCTACATTTTCTTTTTTTTTTTTTACTAAATAGTTACAAGATTACTATAGAAAAATAATATTAATCACTAGCGAAGAATAATCTAAACAGTTGACTCGATTAATTACTTCTTTCAGAAAAATACTAAATACTTTAGCTTTGCTACTGAATTTACTTTTCAACTGCAACATGCTTTTAAATATATTTTTACTCTTTAAAGAATAAAGCTTTTCTAAAACTGAAAAATATGTACCAAACTAAATGTAGATATGAAAAACGTTTATAAAATCTGGTATATTACTAGGAATATTTAGGATTTTAGGGTTAATTTTTCAACATGCGATTTTAAGAAACTTGTCTCCAGAATTCATGCATTGAGCGAATTAGGCTGCTAATATGTTGAGTTACAAAAAACCATTTCCAAATGAAAATTATGTTTGTTTTTTTTTTCTATAAATATAAGATAAAAGACAGTTCAAAATTTTCTTTACAATAAACAAAAAATCTATGTATGTATTTTGAACTATCTTCTCCAAATTAATTTTCCATCTAAATATGCCTCTACAAAACATTTTAATGGCAATAAAAACTGAAAGCTACCATTAAAAAACTACTCTCGCTCAAAAGCAACTAGAATTATCTCACAGGTAAATCACATTTCAAGAAATCTCACCTTCGGTATATTACACAGCCTTTCTCGCTCCTCCACATCTAACTGTAATTCATACATACTTCTTCAGTCAAAACTTAATATATTTTTATGTATCGAGAAAAAAGCAAAATTTACATTATAAAGATTTCAAGGTGATAGCAAAATTTAATTTTCAAAATTCCCTGACTTATTTTCTTCTTCTAATCTCTAATTATCAAAATCAATCTATGACCACTCTCTCAATATTATCTCCCCAAAAAGACAAATTTATATTTTAAGAACATATGGGACAAAAAACTGTGATTTTAAATAGTTAGTAAAAAAAAATTAGTGGATAAATTAGTAAAGCTGCATTCTCGATGACAAAAAGAGAAACCATTATCGATCGACGAATCGATACTCACAGAGTTATTTTGCGAGATCGTGTCCACCTGCTGCATCTTGGTTTCTTTTCTGAAACAAAAAGAAAAACAAGTGAACACAAATTCTTCAGAGGGGGAGGAAAAAAAAAGAATATTTTCTATACAAAAAATAATTTCAAGTCCGTATGTTGATATTGTTTTTTGTCAAAGGGGTAAATTTATGTGGCGAGTCGTGGGGGATTATTATTATTTTTTCTGTATGTTTTGCAATAACTTGTTTTACATTATGAGTGGATTGGATAATATTCAATATATATGATGGAGTGATAAGAGATTGGAGTGTATAAAACCTAATCCGCGAACTTCCACCTACCTTTCCGACATGTATGGTACATAAATGCTTTGTAGCAGGTAACTGCTTTACTTCGATGATTGATGCTACGAGTCTTCATCAACAATTGAGTTGGCGAGGGTATACTTTGAATTGAGCATTGCAGCTCTCTAATTGCTTGCCAAGACGATTCGGTTGTGACCAAGGAGATCGATGCTGAGGAGACATAACACTACTCAAGCCTACCAAATGGTAGTTGCTCGAATGTCAGCCCTGCGTTCTCTGGTAATTCGCCGTGCCGCCAACCAAGTCTCGCGGTACTAGCAACATCTAAATAACAGAATAGGATCTCATTTTTCTTTCTGAAGCGTCAAAAATTTATTTTCAACTTATATACGAAACGAGTCAATAAATCTGGTAATTTTATTCAAAAATTTTTAAAACCGCTCAACAATTATTTTTCCATTTTCCTAACCTTTCGCCCTTTTTTTTGTAAACATTTTATATCCGAAATTTAAATTTATCCTTTTTTTAAATTAAGCATCCTGTATCGGAGAAATTTTTTTACTCTTGATAAAAAAAACAATTCATATGATCGATAAAATGACAATTTATAAAATAAACTTTTTTTTAAACATTTAACACACTTTTTGATATTATGAAATTCTACATGAAATTAAAAATTAATTTGTGCTCTTTCAAATAAAATTTGTACCTTTGGGAGATTTAAATTATATTAGAAAGATTTGTGAAGGGCACCCCTATATTTAAATTCAAGGATTATTATGAAAGAAACCTTTTCAGGAAGGGATGATTTCACAATACACATAAATAATCAATGTTTCCAGTGTGATTTTGCTTTTATGGAAATTGTTCTTATTTGAATTTCAAAACCTTTCAAAATAATGATATAAATAATTTTTACAAAAAAAATATACATTTTGAATTAAAAATAAAACATTTTTGAAAAAATTATTTTTTAAAGAATAAAAACATTTTTATTCTATCAATTTAAATGAAACAAATTACATGATCGAATTTTATGCAATTTTCAATGTTTGTATAAGAATATCATGTTAATTAATTCTTTTCAAACGGATATTTAAATGACCCGCCAAATTCACAAGGCAGAGGCAACGCTCCAAGTGGATTTAATAGGTACCATTAATTCCCCATGAGAATCAGAAATTCATTTTTCTTTTTAATACAATGTTTAAAAAATAATTAAAATTCCCATTGAATATCACAAATATATAAAGCATTCAAGGAGAATAATTTTGAGTATTTTTTAATTGTATTGATGTTAATGGAATAAAATCTAGAAAATGATGATGCTGTGACCTTTCAAGCATATCACATTTGTCATCAAGAAAAATTTATATACAAATTTTAAGAATTGGAAATTATTACTTGTGTAACAATGTTCTTTGCGCTAATAAAAGAACTTGCCATATACAGTACATACAATATTTTTGGCAAATTAGTCATTATAAAGTAATTAAAAAGTATTTGGAGAAAACGAATTAGAAAGCAATTAAGAATTGTCAAAATTATCCTTCATTGAATGCAATGCATTTAAAAATGAATTTGCTGGGATTCGAATGGTTTCTATTTTTCCTTAATTATTTTTTCCCCAATGAAAAGATGAATTTAAAATCATTACTCCAATAGACAGGGATTATTTTCTTGCATTGTGTACTTTTGTTCTTTAATACGTTTCATGGAAATTGTTTTCAGAAATATAAAAAACGTTTTCATATCATTCAATCCAAGTATAAATTTAAAGTTGAATTTTCCTCATGCACCAAAATTTCTGAATGAAAATCATTATTTATACCTAAAAAATAAATAAAAAAGTATGAGTTTTTCACAAAGTAATATGTAAACGCAGGATTATATCTCAACCGTGTTGTGTCGTGCTACTTTAAAGCAACCTTCTATCTATCTCTCTTTTTTTAGATATAACGAGAAATTCCCAAAAAACACACCGATAACAAAGATAAATCTAGAACGGAATTTCGAATCGGGACGGGAATAACTAAGGCCGAGCGAGTAAAATTTGTCAATAAACAGTAAAACGAAACTTGTCAGGCAAAAAAAAGAAGCTCGAAATTAGGAGAAACGCTACGTGAACGTAGAGGATGAATGCATGCGTGCCAGCGACAGATATCAGAGCTAGAGATCAGAGAGGACACTTGAGAGCAGAATTGTCAGGCATTTTGTGCGTAAATTGGAGCAAAATGATTGAGAAGGATGTTGGGAAAGTGGAGAAAGAAAGTAAGTTGGTTATAAGAGAATGAAAAGTGTAACAGTGGAGGAGGCAAAAGACGACAGAAGTGGCGGAGCAGTAGGAGGATGGGTGAGGGGGAAAGATACGTGTTAGTGGACCCGCGCCCAACCGATGCTTTCAACGCACAACAAACGCCGTGGACGGCGTGTAGAGAGCAACATTTGTCTCGAGGACGATCTTGGAATCAATTTTTTCACGTTAGATACAGGTTGGAGTCAAGGAAATCGGGTACACCACCTCGGTCGCTCGATTTGGCGTAGGTTTCATTCAACATGGCGGTTCGACCGCTCAAGAAAGAAAGCTCTCAAGGGCCCGCTCCGATATCGGTGACTTATACATCGCTTCGGCACGTATCACACATGATTCTTGACACAACTCAAGGCCGTTTTGCCCTACAACACCCACGAGGACCTACCTGATCTCTCGGAGTCCTTTTTTCAGGGAAATTCAGATGGAAAACACTACCACTACGCCTCGAAACACTCGCGCTACGCTTTCTCCCTGCTCGCTAGTTTAGTTGGTCGACTTGGTGTTATGGCCGCCACTGAAAGTGCCCCACCGTGTCGCTCACTTCACTCACTCTCACTCCCTCGCGCGTGAGCGCGAGCGCTGCTTGTCTCAACTTCTAGCACACGCGATCCAACAACCAACGCCACAGACGCGGACTCGACACTCAACGTCCCTGACGATGAACAAAAAACACGTTCACAAATCCCACTAGTTCCAAATACAACACGTACTCAATAATAATGGACACACGAAGATGACATTTTAAAAAAGCCTTACGTTGTATAATAAACTTCAGCGAGCATCACTATTCTAATATAAAAATGCTCGAAGGATAGCAGCAGCAACAATGGCTACGCATTCCCCTCGCGACGTCCAGAATAGTCCTGTTCCGATGTTTCTGTCTGACGACCTGCCCAGACTACCGCCACCTACCCCTTTCCCCTTGACATATCACTCTTCCGGAAAACCCCACCACTTTATCCAATGACAAGTCGAGAATTAACGGAAGAGCCCGAATATCTACAAAGCACCACGATTCCATTTAAATTAACCCGCGAAAATGTTTTAAGTACATATTTAAATATCCTTCTAAAAAAATAAATACTATCTTTCAAAAGGAAATTGAAATGATACAAGAACAGGAATAATAAAGGAAAAAAGTTTATTTTATCTTTTTTTATTGATCATATTTGCAAAAAGAATTAACTTCGTAAAAACAATACGCTTTAGAGGCTAACCTCAAACTTTTGCTGACATTTCCCCCTTTTTTCGAATAAAAAATTTAATAATCTGAATATCTTCAAAATTTAAATTTTTAGACATACTCAATATATTTGTAAAAAGATTTTATTGTTTACCTATTTTTATAAATAAATTTCTATTTTGAGGTTATGTCAAATACATTCTCTAGTATTTTAAAAATAAATAAATAAAACATTTACGTTAGAAAGCTTTGCAATTTTGATAGAAAAATAATTGAAACGAAATGTTGCTTTTTTTGTTAAATAGCTGAAAAGAATATTAATTTATCTAAAAAGAATAAAAATTAGCAAAACAGAATCATGTTTATTTTAAGAAGTTCTTCATTGATGCTAAAGAAAGAAAAATCCTGAAACGATCTATGAAAAATAATTGTTGAGTTCTCAAAAAAATTTTTTGTCGCATATTGAGGTAATTTGACGTGTTTCGTTTCGTCGAGGATATAATTAAAAAGGTCATTATCATTCTCACTCCGATTACCAGGTTGTAATTGCGCCCTAACCTTCAAACAAGCACGTGTAGTTGGAAGTGTTTTTAGACAAAAATTAATCCCTTCATCTCAACACTTTCTAATTATTCTTTTTAAACAACTCCATCAATTATCACAAAACAATCCAATCTCTATCACTTACCAGGAAAAAATTAAGAAAACTACGTGACTAGATTCATAAACTGGTAACTGCTCCAATTGAACTAAAAAATAAGGAAATTGACTACTTTAAAGACTTGTGAAAATAGGTCTGACAAATCAAAAAAACAGGGTTCTCAAGGGAAATTGTGTCACTTTCGAAATGCACGACACGCGGCAAAGTAACGGTACACCTTTATTTACAGAACAAGATCACGCTTCAATCCAAAAATTTAACGGTTTAATTCCATCGTTTCGCTTCCACCCATAATGCATTTTTTCTCAGGGGCATATACACGTGTAACTTTCACTGAAATATTCTGTGAGAATTTTTTCGAAAATAATGAGAGCTGATTTTTTTTATCAAAAGCGCAAGCGACGATTTTACAAAATTTTAAAAGCGAATTTTTATATAAAACAAACGTCTACGCGCTAACGGAGGTCCATTTCCACAGTTCCAAATTCACCCAGAATGCATTTTTGAGCCAAGCGCAAAATCTATAATGACGCTCCAAAATATTTCATTACACTGACTCATTCATATGCATTTTGTGATTAATTTAAGTAAATAAATATATCATCTAGATTACAGGACATGGTGGTACACGTGGTGAAAATTACGCGTTGCTCCAGGTGACGATTTTTTCATGACGTGTATGAATCACCATTAATCCATTAAAATTGAAAAATGGCGATTGCTCGGCAATTGCTTGTCGTGCCTGATATATATTTTTTTTAATAATCTCACACGATACAGCAACGACTTACTTTGCAGAAACAGACTCTCCGCGGGGGACAGATCTCTTCTCGAAACTTGAAACCATGTGCGAAAGAAAGCGATGCTTCTGTCAGCGTGATGCAAGATTCACTGATCGCGTGAAACTGACAGCCATATTGCCATCCTGAACTCGACTACGCGAGTCAATCAACAAATTGTCAAATCAACTTGTTCATATAACTGATAGTAAATTTTATGTAACAAAGGTCAAGCTTGAAACACAAAAATCCACAGGAATATTAATTACAGTACTTTTTTCCACAAACTGTTGATATTATTACAAATGTGCACTTGCATCATTAAAAGGCCATGGCAAAATGGCGTCGGTCGAGAAGCAAACAACGATCAATGAACTCTCTTTACACACACTTCTTTTTCACTGGATTTCCGATACGAAACACGACAAATACCCGTTCTCAATTAATGAGGAAATTATTTATTGATGAAGAAACACTGGAAAAAACAATTACATTTAATTCAAGCGACGCTGTCATAAGCAATCATTTTTCGATGGCATCGTGTACTAAGGAAGTCAAATGACGACTGAAGGCGACGACTCAAAATCCCCCGGAAGTTTGGAAACCGGAAGTTGAATCAACAAATGTAAGTGAATATTTGTTTATTGAAGGAAAAGAAAATCGAAAAACTCTAACAGGAATATAAATAGATAAAAAAAGTGTTACATTTATTTTTATGGTTATAAAATTACTTGAAAAATTAAAATATACCGCCTTCTTACGTCAAACATTTCATGTCCAAATCTAGGGGATTTATACAAGTCACCCAACCCTGCCTGCATCTAATTGGTCGGTGAACAAGTCAGCTGTTTTCTAGTTTCTTTCTAGAAAATTTTTTAGTTAATATAAAAATCGCAAAGGTGCAGCACTTATATCACGTGAGTTTGGCACAGAGAGAAAGAAGCAGAAGACGAAAAGCAATCAAAAAGTCGACAATGAAGGTGTAGTTAATCAATTTTGTGAAGTTTTTAAGAACATCCGTTTTCTGGAGATAGTGATTTGTTAAATAGGTAATAATGATCAATTGTAAAATATTTAAAATGAAATTTACTGAAGGGTGCTAAGAGGATTAATGAATTTGACAGTGTCTATCTTTGGCATGGGCGGTAACAATATTTTGTATCAGTTCTAAAGAATAGCTATAATTTATTGATAATTACTTCAATGCAATATATTTTTCTAACCTTTCTAATTAATTATGTCTCTATTGACTTGAATTATTAATAAATGTGATGTTTTTGAAATTATAAAAGATTCGTGCGCATTAAGTATGTGCACTGCGATTATTGATTTTGTGAATTCTTTTACGCCATTGTAAGACTTATTGATGTTCCCTTTTATGTCCTTATGACAGTAAATTAACGATTATTCGTTAGTAACGCCACAACCACAACAAAAATATTTTACACGTTAATTTTATAGAAGTTTTATTATAAAATGAGTAAATTGACTTTTCTTATTAAAGTACTGCACACAGTACATTCTTGTATTGTCAGTCAGATGACTTGAGTTCTCATGTCACGTGGAATAAACGCGCCTACTTATGTAATATATCACAATCCATATTATACTTTTGCCACACCTCCTATTTCTATCCCTTACTAATATCGTTTAACTAAATCAATAATATTTTTATTCCATTTATTTCAATTAGGGGATTTCAAGTTTTTCTTGTGCTTTCATAATTTCCTGTTCTTATGTCATGTCAATTACTAAAATAGTCAATATGTTCTCATTTCTGTTCAGTTAAAATTTTTTGCAACGCTCATAAACATTTTCAATATTATGTTTGTAAATTAATTTGTCTATTTAAATTTATTTATGTAATTTGACAAAAGTTTATTATTACAGGTGTGGCGTGGGTGTAATTAAAAATTACCTATTACAAAATGACGGAGTATTGGTTGATATCGGCACCAGGTGACAAGACTTGTCAACAAACATGGGAGACACTGAATAATTTGACGTCAAAACAAAATTGTTTGTCCGATAATTACAAATTTCACATTCCTGATTTAAAAGTCGGGACATTGGATCAACTGGTAGGTTTATCAGACGATCTTGGTAAGCTCGATGCATTCGTTGAGCAGGTAACACGTAAGGTGGCAACCTACTTGGGTGAGGTTTTAGAAGATCAAAGGGACAAATTGCACGAGAATTTAATGGCTAACAATAGTGAGTATCTTTAATTTTTATATGTTTCTTTTTTGCTTAAATTTGTACCAATTTATATTTCCATAATAATAATTTTTATTTCCCTTTTTACTTTTGTTGCATCAGCAGAAAAAACATAGTAGGCAAGAGTTCAGAAAATAAATTCGAAATTAGAACTTTACAATGTTTCTTTATAGTCATTGTTTTTCAAAAATATGTAACATGTGTAGAATCAAAGAATAGAAAATCGAAAAAATTGGAATTAATTTCGTCTGGTATTTTTTGTACTCTTGCATTCAGATACTGATTGACGTTATGTGTATGATGTCTTAGAAATGTCACTTTTAGTATTAACATTACAAATATAAATGATACTAAACACGACACAAAAAAACACAAATATACACTTATTCAAACTTAAAAACTTTCCCCGATAATTTGAAAGATATTTCATTTAATATATAAGTTTCATATTGGTTTGTCGGAGGTAATGACTTCAACATGTTTCAGTAATCATTTTTATACAATTCCTTTCGTTCTTATTGATCTTTTTCATTTAATATTCAAATTCCGATAAAGAATTTTATTAATATAAAAGTGAATTACTTGTCGATAAATTATTCTCTTCATTTTATTATTTTTTTATTTTTTTTATTTTGCAATTAATCAGAAATGCTTTTTGCTTTATTAATACTTATATTTCACTAAGTACTTAAATTAATACTTGATACTACTGACTTCTATTATTAATTAACAAATTAATAGTTTGCATGATAATCCATTGATAATTAAATTATTTTAAGCAATTATCAATAATGATTTAATTTCTAAAAAATTTGTTACCATAAGTAAAAAGTGTTTCTATGTTTAATCAAAGAAGAGAATAAATTAATATTTATTTAAATAATCTTATTTAAATTAATAATATTGAAGTAAAAAAGATTGAATAAATTTTTGTGTCAAGTTAAAAAGTTTAAAAAAAAATGCATCAAACTGTCGAAAGATTCGTTGATGATGAATAAATTTTAAAAAAATAAAAAGACATTTTTAAAATTAATTCTTTCATAATTTATTTATTCTTTCTGTAATAATAATTTCTAAATGATAAATCATTCAACGAGTTCTATTTCGGCATTGATGCAAATTGTTTAAATTACGAGATTCACATGATCTCTGTATAATGCTTATTACATTTTTTTCTTTCTAAATCTTTTTAATTTCTTTAATTTAATTTTTTTCTTACATTGTGGACATTTTTTGTAATTTGTGTTGTGGCTTTGCTTGCTTTCTTTTATTTGGACCACATTAACCCTCTCCTTTTACCCTATTCGTTGTTTATTAACAATTGCTCATACACGTGCACTGCCTAAATTCTGTATTAAATTTTTATATTGATTTTCAAAAAGGCATATGTGCAATAAATAACAATTTTAAGAATAAGAAAAAAAGAAAACAATACGCGAACGAATCTATCGAACGAGGATTTATTAAATTGTTGATTATTATCATTATTATTAACATTATGATTTAAATTTTAAACTGAAAATGAAAGACCACACAAATATCAAAATTTATATAAATATATTATATATGTATCTTCAAATGTGACGAATGGATGACATTATAAAATAGAAAAAAAGATGCTTGGGTTACTGTGGTCACCAAGCTCCAATTTAGTCACTGCATAGGTTTTTATTTAATTTTATTATTCTATCAGAAATTATGAATTCTTTTTATTTTGCTGAATATTTTGTTGCGTCTTATGTATTATTCTTTTAAGCAATTCATTTGTTTCTTTATTTTCAGTTATTATTTTTTATATATTTTATTATGGCTTCATTATCCATCATTTTTCCATTGTTCTTTATTATTATTTTTTAATTATTATTATTTTATTATTATTATTATTATTATTATTATTATTTTCCATTTTGAATTATTTGTAATTATTATTATTTTGTTTTATTTTTATCATACGCTTATTTTCAAGATTTGTTCATCTATTTGTTTCAGAGTATTTCATAACATATAATAAATTGTACATTTGAAAAAATTTGAAATTAAA